>ML809103.1:165516-183470 GCA_009831015.1 Picea engelmannii | reverse complement strand
GTATTAAGTATACTGATGCATCTAATGTTGAGTTAGCAGGTTATTCAGATTCTGATTGGGCTGGAAATATAGATGATCGAAGATCAACCACTGGATATGCATTCAGCATTGGATCCAGGGTTGTTTCATGGAGCAGTAAAAAGTAGCCTACTGTATCTTTGTCCTCTACCGAAGCAGAATATAAATCCTTGTGTGCAACAACTTGTGAAGTTGTTTGGTTAAGAAGACTTCTTCAAGATGTTGGAGAAGAACGAAAGGAACCTACGATGATCATATGTGACAATCAAAGCTCGATCAATATTGCGAAGAATCCGATCTTTCATGCAAGGACAAAGCATGTTGAAGCTCAGTATCATTTTGTTCGAGAAAAGTTGCAGTCAAATGAAATAACTCGTGTGTATTGTAATACTAGTGAAAATGTTGATGATATTTTCACTAAGCCTCTTGGAAAAATTAAGTTTGAACTGTTTAGGGAGATGTTAGGTGTAGAAGTCAATCCATTCTCCATTAAGGGGGAGACTTGGAAATAATGGAGATGTTAGCTAGTTGTTAGCACCAGTAATAAGTGCGGGTTGTAAGCACCAGTTAGAAGAGTCAGTTCTTAGTTAAGAGTCAGTTGTCTAGTTGTCTTTTGGTTTGCATGTAGCCGACTCGGGAGAGTCTTTTCCTATATAAGGATGTAATCCGTCTTCATTTAAAATCAAGAAGTGAGAGTTGCCTCACCGTGTTTGTTTGCCTCGTATATTTTATCTAATATGACTAATAAAGTCTGTATATGCATGTCCCAATCATCGTATATAATAGAGGATTTAGTTGACTACCACACTCAAGATCAAAAGAGGAGAGGAAGTGGAGGGATGCACTATTAAGATAGAAGAGGGTAGGGAGGCACTCATGCGTATTAAGTAAGTAATATTTGGTGTTTACGGGGTTTCAATACGCCACTCATCAGTTTGGCTTTTAATACACTATTTGATTTGATGATATGTTCAAATATATTGTTGCTTATTAAGTAAGTAATATTTGGTGTTTACGGGGTTTCAATATGCCACTCATCAGTGTAATTTTTAATACATTATTTGATGGGATGATATGTTCAAATATATTGTTGTCACTAATTCTTCACATACATTTATATTTGTTTGATCATATGTTCAAATATATTGTTTGTCATTAATTCTTTACATGCATTTACATTTGTTTTATATACAGAATAAAATAATTAATCCATAAACCAAAAATATATAGCTCCATTTTCATATATCTAAAAATTATTTATTTTTTTGTTTCTTATATAAACAATGCATTTTACATCACCATATATTTTTTCAACTTAAGAAAAAAACTTTCTTCTTTAAAACATCCTTTGTTGTTATCAATAAATGATATATTATCCACTCTAATACTTACCATATTATATACATCCAAAGATTTTCCAAAACATGGTATTTTTATCGCAAACGATATAGATCAATTCTAATACTTATATGATATATTATATATTATCCTTTGTTGTAATCCGTAAACCAAAAATATATAGCTCCATTTTCATATATCTAAAAATTATTTATTTATTGTTTCTTATATAAACAATGCATTTTACACCACCATATGTTTTTTCAACTTAAGAAAAACACTTTCTTCTTTGAAACATCCTTTATTGTTATCAATAAATGATATATTATCCACTCTAATACTTACCATATTATATACATCCAAAGATTTTCCAAAACATGGTATTTTTATCGATATAGATCAATTCTAGTACTTATCGTACTATATACATCTAAATATTTTTCACTTGATAAAATAAATAGAAACTTCATGATAACTTTCATCAACATTAATATCTCCCCTAGTTCCACTAGTTTGAGATCGAGAGGGTTAATAAATAGGAATATAAATTTTGAAAGGAAAAAATTCCTTAATGGTAGATTGGATTTCAAAATTATGGGGTTGTTCAAGGAATATTGTTATGTGTTGTAGGTGATATTCAACTTGAGATGTGGTTTCATTGTTTGGTTGCACTATCTTCCAAATTAATTTGAAACCTAGTGGAGAAGTTTAGATTTCATCTACATAGCAACTCAATTTTTCCTTGATCTATAACCAAAACTTGCAATACTTCATTCTTACATCTCACTCTTATCATTTCATAAAACAACTATCCCTCTCACTTTTATCCCTTCCTCAAACACTAACTCTTTATCATTCTAAGAAAATGGGAAAACCATGTTCTAAAATGTTTTGTTGGAACATTGGGTTCCTTGGTAAACCTCACCTTAACAGATCAAGGGACCATTCTAGGGTTTGACCACCGACTAAAATAATGGTTGACCGTGTCCACTTTGGATTACAGATCCACATTTTATTGAAAGTTACAACCAACGCAATCTCATGGTTGTTGGTTTGGTCCATGACCAAACCTATTTATATATGGACCATGTATAAATAGGTTTGGTCATATACCAAACCAAAAACCACGAGATCACATTGGTTGTAACTGTCCATAAAATGTGGATCTAGAATCCAAAGAGGAAACGGTCAACCATTAGTTTAGTCGGTATTCAAACCCAAGAATGGTCGAATCCCTTGATCCAAGAAGGTGAGGTTAACCAAGGAACCCAATGTTCCAACAACCCCACCATAAACTCATCTTGGAGGAAAACATATTTCATAGCACGTTGCTTTTCCCCCCTGAATTCTTTTCTGAAAAAGATGATCAAACAAAGTATAACAAAAATATTGAATATGTCTAAAAATTGTCACCTTCAACACTGATCAATGCAAAAAGGAATTCATCCATTGCAAAATGGTTACAAAATTGTTGTCCAAAACATAGTCTTAGTTGGTTAGTCGACTAGACAACAAGATAGGATGGGCTAGTCGATCAGTCAACCAGACAAGAAATGCACCATTATAATCAGTCTCTATATCCAACAGTCTCTAACAATGCAACAATCTTTGTATCCAACAGTCTTTGTCAATCCAACAATCTCTATATTCAACAATTTCTATCAATGAAATAGTCTCTTTATAGTAGGTACAATAAGTTGTAGTACATCTCCCGACAACATAGTCAAACATGCTTGAGTTAGTCTTATCAAATCCAAGTCAATTCAACAAGAAATAGTCAAGTCGACAAGAAGACGTCAATTGGGTTTACACATCAAAAACTTCAAGTAATCCCCCCTTAAACACAACTGAGGGATATTTAAGTAGGAGTAATAGCTCTCGTCGAAAAATATCAATTGATGAACAACAACTAGTCGAAGCTACAATTTGAACCTCTAGTCGATGAATGTCTGAGTCGAAACACCAGTCAATTGTCATGTCTAGTCGAATCGTAGTCAACCATTCAATTGAAGGAAAGAGGAATGTTTTATGACCGTATAGTCGATGATACACATCTATATGAAGTCCTCAAGCATTAGTTTAGATTCCCCCCATGACCATTCATCAATCCAACCACGGTCTATATGGGTAGTTGGTACATGTCCACAATTCTATCTTTGACATCTCTTATGCAAAGACTTAAATGCATGATTGCCATTCCATCGATGTGAATGACGAGGATGATGATAGGGAATAGATTTCTATTCTAGATGATCAAAGGATGTAGGATTAGGTTACGGTTCACTTACTGGAGTTAAAAACCCAACATATCAACAACAAGGTCATATGGAATAATATTCTCAATATTTTGCATGTGAGGAATAAGAAACTCATCAATTTGTTCAGGACAATGAACACGAGGTTTCTCTTTTGGAAATACAATCTGAACAAGAGGTTTATCTTTTGGAAATACAATCTAAACTCCATCTGCAAAAAAGACTTGAATAGATGTAGCAAGGCTAGGTATGGGAAGTGAGGCAACATCAACTTCATATCGAATACCCGTTCTTGGTTATTTCATCTCAGAGGTAATAGGAACAACAATAGTATGTCCATTCTTCTCGGAACAACAATACTATGTCCATTCTTTTCAAGTCCTCCTCTAGTATATCCCATATTGTTGAGTTGTCGCGACCCAATACCCGTAGTGTGTTTTTCAAATATGGGAGAAACATCACAATCGTTACTATTCTTACATATAGTTGGACTAAACTCAAAAGTAACAAGGGTGGAAGAAATAATAGGTGAGTATGGAATCTCAAAAACAACAATATTCTCCTCATCATTTTGTAGTCATGTAATCCATGAATAATATCATCCTTCTTAGTGAGTTACTTACAAATTCATATACAAAATCTTGGAAAATAGTCAGGATTGTTCATTCAAGGGAAAAACTTTTCCTAGATTTCTCATCAAACTGCAACAAAAGACCAATTCAAAAGAGGACATCCTCATTCTCCAAGTGGGTATTCGCTATCTTTTGTTCATTCTTCAATCTTCAGTTTGCAATTCTGCAATGACAATCTGCAAGTTAATTACCTCTACTTAAGTCAATTATGAGATTCTTCCATCTTTTGAACTTCAAGTTGCTTCTCTAATGGCAGAAAAATGATGGCGACACGATTGGTTAGAAAACCCCTGTATTCAGAGAGAGTAAAGATCAACACACAACTTGTATTCAGAGAGTACAGTATTTCATTACAGTATTGAAATCTTTCGTTCACATGACTCTCATTCGGTAAAAACAGGTCGCGTACTGCATGCTAGAGAAGATTTATCTCTGCTTGCAAGAATTACAACGAGGTGCAGATCCTGCACAGATTTCAGTGAAAGGAGAATGCACAGAATTTATTGAGTCACGCAATTATTTTTTTAAAATAATTCACTCATCTTTCCTATTGTGCTAGAATAGTTCATTTTGTAAAAGCATTCACTTATCTTTCCTACTGTGCTAGAATAATTATCACATTCTCACAGTGCTTCACTATTTCCAATATGCTTCCGTGGCTGAAAACACTCTCAGCCTCCAAACTCCTTCCAAGTTTTTTATTTTTTTTAAAATTGTAAACCTTGATTTTTATAATATAAATAATTATTAAAAAATTGAAAAATAGTAATTTTTTAAAATTTGTTGATTTTTATAATATAAATAATTATTAAAAATAGAAAAACAATATATTAAAATATATGTATACTATTTTAATATTAAAATATATGTATATTATAAATAATTATTAATAATTGAAAAACAATATATTAAAATATATGTATACTATTTTAATTTGGACATAATTGTAAAATATATATTTAAAAAAAAATTATATTTTTTAAAGTTGTTTTCTGATCGTGCATAGAAAAGGCTTATCCATTTTAACCTGTTATTGATATTGAATTTAAAAACACTGTGAGCGTCCAAACTCCTTCCAAGCTTTTAAGTTATTTTTTTAATTTTTTAAAAATTTGCTTACAAATATGTAAACTTTGATTTTTATATATAAATAATTATTAAAAATTGAAAAACAATATAATAAAATATATGTATACTACTTTAATTTGGGCATAACTGTAAAATATAATTTTTTAAAGTTGTTTTATGATCGTGCACATAAAAGGTTTACCCATTTAAAAAATTAAAATATTTTTTTGTCAAATTCTATTACAATGTCCAATAATCAACACTATCAATGTTTACTAGACATGCATGCTGCTAACTCAATTCAAAAAAACCAGGGACTTGCTTTAGCAGCTTCCTCGTTTATATATATAAAAAGATATGAGATGAGTGCTCACAATTGACCTTTTCTCAACACTAACATACTCATTTATAAATAAACTAATATACTAGATATAATATACTATGTTATATGGAGAAGTTAGATTTCCTATCCAAAATGTTCAAAGTGTCCTCATTCTCTCTCCACTAAGTAAGGGAATTTGGTGACGAGGTCCTCTTCTAACAACGTTTTGGCATGAGTGTACATGGAAGTGGCGTGACAACCTTTTCAAATTTGAACTTAATGTAGATTGATATGTTTTTCCACACACAAGGGAAATTACAATGAGATACATGGTAGAAATCCACATTCATTCTTCTTGTTGGTATGGATGGTTCTGAAAATATGTTTGTCATTTTTTTTAATTTTTTTTTGTTTTTCAATTCAACAAAAGAGTCTTCATTCATTGTGTCAATTAAATGAGGTAATAATAATTAAATGAGGTAATAATGGAGAGACCATGTAGAGTAGAGAAACAAGATGATTGTAAGGAAACCTAAAAAACACAAAGCATCTCTTGCATAATTGCTATTTTAAAGATTCAAACATTATACTTAAATTTAGTACTTTAGGAAATTATTTTGGATTAAAAAAATCCTACATAGTGATTATTTGAAATTAAAAACATAAAATTCATCATTTTTTTTTTTTAAGTAAGAATCTATATATTATTTTTCATAAACAAAAAATACATTATCAGTTGTCATATCAAGGTTCTATTTGTGTTGAATTGCCCCCTCGGGAAACCAATTTAGCCGAATTGTATATCAAAATAAGATTAACCAAATTAAACTATGTGGACTGAATCGCCCATTAGGTAAACTAATTAGTCGAGCCTGTCATGAAAACTAAATGACCAAATATACTAACTCTATAAAATCAAACTAGAAAGATTGTGTGAGGCTCCATATATAACCCAAGAGTAATCTTTGAGAATCAAAATTAATTGACAAAACCAAGCATGTGAGATGACACTTGTGCTCATGTAGTCATGCATGTGGCATGGTGGTCTCTCTTTGCCACATCACTAGTTGTCGCCACTTGGCTACTTCGAGCAAGGATCACCGCTGAATTTGTCGAAGGATGGGTTCTCAGATCTGGAGAGTGTAGGGAGATGAGAAAGGTTGTGAGAAGAGATTCAATTCTTTCCCTTCGCCTGTACATTTTCTCCAACTGAAAGTGCAGGTTGTCCACATCCTTTCTGATGGAAAAAACTAGGCCATGTAATATCTTCCATGAGGTACGAATCCACGAAAATGAAGCATAATCTGTGCATGAATGAGGTTGGCGAGGAGGATCTTCCAAGGAAGTGAGGGGTTTCGCCAAAGGGACAAGGGCAGAGGGTTCCACGACGAGGGGAGAGCGTGGTGGCAAGGGTATGGAATGGTCATGTGTCTGTGCAAGAGGGAACATGGTTGGTTGTGAATATGAAGCCAAATCCTGGGTTGGTCCAAGGGCATAGATCAAAGAATTATTGTGGAGGTCAAACCATTCCACACGACAAGATGAAGGAGAAGACAATGGAGGAAGGCTACTCTGACAAGGGAAGGACTAGGCTGAGGAGGAGGGAGAAGAGATAGGTGATTAAGGAATGGCAGGAGAGGGCCGATTGGCCATACGCGCATGATTTTGATACAAGATTGGGCCTCATTTTGGTTTCCCTCGAAGGCGAGGCATAGCCAACATGAGCAGAGAGTGTAGATTTTAACCTTGTACAATATCTACTGCAAACAGTAAAAATAATAGAAAAGACACAATGACAAATACAAACATTACAAAGAGAGTTCCCCCCCTGGAAATCCAAACCGAGAAAACCAACATATTCTATATGCATTCATGTATAATACATTGTTTACGATACAATATACATATAGGATCCAACGACATCCAAAACCCTAACACAATGAACTGGATTAGTCCACAACCCTAATTCCTTAACCAAAAATAGAAAACCATCAGCAAAAACTATGTGCCGACAAACCACCTAAATATGTGACACGTTTCTCGAGGCAGAAAAAAAATTCGTGCAAATAATATAACACATACCCAACATTCTCCCACTTGTTGTTTTCTTTCCATACAGGGGGTTACATGGTTACATAGTCAACAATCCAGGGCAACAATGCCCATGGATCCTCTACACCAAGAAAACTTCACAGTGCTCACAAATTTTGTTAATGAATCTGCAACATTCTTCAAAGTGTCCAACTTCATCAACAATACTTTATTTTCTTCAACCATGTCTCTCACAAAGTGATATTGAATATCAATATTCTTTGTCTTTGAATGATGAGATGGGTTCTTCGCCAGAAAAATTGCACTCTGACTGTCACAATCTATCCTTATAGCTTGTTGCACCAACCCAATACCTAAACATGATCTTTGTAACCATACTGCTTCCTTACTTGCATGAGGGGTTTCCATGTATTTAGCTTCTATAGTTGAAAGTGCCACTACAACCTGTCTTTTGATCATCCAACTTATTGCTCCTCCAAAAAATTTAAACACATACCCACTTGTAGATCTCCTACGATCCAAATCTCCAGCCCAGTCTGCATCCACAAAGCCATGTATATCCACCACTCTGTCCAATCCTGGTCTTACTTTGTATCACAATCCATAGCTAGAAGTGCCGCACAAATACCTGAAAACCCTTTTTACTATTGTCCAATGCTCCTTCCCTGGTTTTGACATATACTTGCTCAAAACTCCCATTGCATGTGCAATGTCCTGTCTAGTACAGACCATTTCATACATCAAACTGCCAATTGCACTCACATATGGAACACGAGACATGTCCTCCTCCTCTTCATGTGTCTTGGGAAATTGATCCGCAGATAACTTTACACCAACAATGTAATATACCAGATATAAAATGTATGCAGAACATAAATAAAATGCTAGTAATGGCAGAATAACAACAATATAACTAGAACATTCACCACAATAACACTGAAATGATATAAGAATAACAACAAAAATAACACTTTGAATCTGAAAGCAATGTTCATGGGCCTCTTCGAGGGGGCAACCTCCAATTGAGTAGAGTTCTATTACAATAATCTCCAAGCTAGGGTTCTCATACCCTCGACTACTATTTATACTAAAAAGAAGCATCTAGAGGAAGATCCTTCTAGAAGCGGAAGATTCTATTAGGTCTTCTTACATCTTCCTTATTCTATTTTATTGAAAGGACTTATTAATATTGACATTTATTAGATGTGAATATATTGTTCTACCTATGTGTGGGTTAGGACCCTAACATGTCCGCCCCCTTAAAAACAACCTTGTCCTCAAGGCTTGAGATGAGGAAATTGCTGTAGAATGGTAGCTGGTTCCCAAGTGGTGTCTGCTGGAGTTGCATCTTTCCACTGGACTAGCACTTCTTTGATGGTTCTCTGACGTAGGCAACGCTCACGCTGGTCCAAAACTGCTTCTTGTTGTAGCAAAATGGATCCTTCTTCAGCTAACTCTGGAAGGTTGGTTTGAATTTGGCACTTATCTCCAATCACCTTCTTTAAGCATGAAACATGAAAAACAGGATGTAGCTTTGAATAGATGGGCAAAGCTAACTGATAGGCAAATTGTCCCACACACTTGAGCACTGTATAAGGACCATAAAATTTGGGCGCTAGCTTCTGACAATGCTCGGCCTTGAGGAAATTTTGCTTGTAAGGTTGCAGTCGAAGAAACACATGATCCCCTTCTGCAAATTGACGTTCAGAGCGACCTTGATCTGCTTGTTTCTTCATGTGATTATGTGCCATGACCAAATTCTCTTTGAGGGTACGGAGAATCACCTCTCGAGCTGTAAGTGTTAGGTCAACCGCCTGGACCTTCGAGGCACCTAGTAAGTATGAGAGAACTAAAGGTGGCTTCTATCCATATACAGCTTCAAAAGGAGTCATGCGTGTAGCTGTAAATCCCACCCAACTCTCAGGCCGAACCATAAGGACATGGGCCTAAATTTCATCCTTGAGGCTACTGATAAAACACTCTCGGAAAAAGGCATCAAACATGCCCTCTATTCTAAAATCCAGGCACTCAAAGGTAGCTATAAAGTCTTCCATTGTTCCTAATTGTTTCATCTTTGTCAAATGGCCCAAATGGTTGGTGTCAGTGTCAAAGCGTTCATAAATCTCTACCACAAATTGTGTCCAAGCAATATACCCTTCACGAGAATGTTTTCTCCATTGCCACCATTGCCAACGTTCTTGATCTAGATAGAGAATAGCAAATCGGAGTTTGGCCAAGTCATCTGTAATGTTGTATAAAGAGAAGTAATGTTCCATTTAGGTTACCCAACCAGTGGGGTCTGAGCCATCAAATTTGGTCACAACCACCCATGGAAGGCATAGGTCACGTTGAAAGTGATGGTTCTGCAAGGTATGGGAATGAGAGGAATTGTCACCTTCAATATGTGGGGGTGAGGAAGAGGAAAGGTTATCTGTAGAGATATGCAATTTGGTGCAGAGTGCCAAAAAGACTGATTCAAGCTGGGTGGTGAGGTCTTGTTTGATTTCCCCCATTGAGGACTGCATGGTTGTATTGATGGCGACGACATTGGCACTGAGTTGTTTCACTTCTTGTTGGGTCTCAATGAGACCATATTGCAAGGTGTTGAAGCGAGATTCCAAGTCTTGGCTATGAGTATGGGCCATGAGGATGGGGGAACTGAAAAGGGGTGGGTGGGGTAAAAACATATTTGCCGAAAAATTGATATGGATGAATGTGATAAGGGCGAAGAGATGAATCCAATGGAATAGGTCTGAAATAATGGTGAAAAAATTTCCAAACCTATTTTTTTTTTACGGAGTTATACTCTAGTCTGAAGAATACTGTAGAGAGGAAATGCCCAAATGCTTAACCAGAAAGAAATGTGTTTTTACTTGGCAACCTGAACACAGTTGCGTGGAAATAGATCTTGTCTATTTTAATTTGTTTATGTTTCTATCCCCAAGGGTTACGTATTCAAGGGTTCTACAGACAAGGGGTTTCCTTCTGCTATAGCTCTCTAATATATGTGCGGGGTCCAATAGTAGTACTCGACCTAATATCTCAGGGCACTAACTAAGGAGGATAGACCGTACCCTTAGCCATAATACATGACTACCTAGGTACTAGAGAGTATCTTTCCGAGTGTTGTTCTTGGTGACACTATAACAGTCAGGTGGCCAATCGGTTTATCTAAAGAGTGCTTAAGGTAATCTAGGTTGATCTGTACATAGGTGTTATTTTATGCACTACCACTCAAAGGGGTACCAACAGGGGTTACAAGGGTGGCCAACAGATGTGCGCTTAAGTACCACTTGTATTTCTTGCGTGTATGAATCCCTCAACTGCGGATTTATGCGCGTAACGACAGATCTATGTGGCCTAAAGACGTCGGAATACGTCTCTACCCTGAAAATAAATTTAACCCACACTTTCTGCTGAGGAAAGTTCTTTGATACCACTTGTAATATACCAAATATAAAATGTATGAAGAACAGAAATAAAATGCTAGTAATGGCAGAATAACAACAATATAACCATAACATTCACCACATTGAAATGATATAAGAATAACAACATAAATAACACTTTGAATTTGAAAGCAATGTTCACGAGCCTCTTTGAGGGGGAAATCTCAAGTTGAGCAGAGCTCTATTACAATAATCTCCAAGCTAGGGTTATCATACCCTCGACTCCTATTTATATTAAAAAAAGCATCTAGAGGAAGATACTTCTAGAAGCGGAAGCTTCTATTAGGTATTCTTACATCTACCTTATTCTATTTTATTGAAAGGCCTTATTAATATTGACCTTTATTATATCTGAATATATTGTTCTACCTATGTGCGGGTTAGGACTCTAACAAACAAGAATAGGAACCTTGACTGGTTTACATTCTTTCATATTAAACCTCAGTAATATTGTCTCGACATATTTTCTCTTATTTAACCAAAGTTTCCTCCTTTTTCGATCTCTTTTAATTTCCATGCCCAAAATGAAATTTGAAGCATCGAGATCCTTCATGTCAAATTTAGAGGACAACTGAGTTTTCACATCCTGGATAATCTCCTTGTTGTTTCCTATCAACAACATGTCATCCACATACAAGACCAAATAAATCAAATGATCACCAATTAATTTAAAATACACACAATGATCCTCTTTGCTTCTTGTGAAACCAAGTCCCAACATATAAGTATCAAATTTGTGATACCACATCCTTGGTGGTTTTTTAAACCATACAGGAACTTTTTCAGCTTGCATACCAGCTCCTTCTTTCCCTTCACAACATAACCTTCTAGTTGCTTCATATAGATTTTGTCTTCAAGATCCCCATGCAGGAATGTTGTCTTCACATCCATTTGTTCTATTTCAAAATCAAATGCAGCAACAATAGATAACAGAAATATTATGGAGGTTAACTTGGAAACATGAGAAAAAATCTCACCAAAATCAATTCCCTCAACCTGGGAATAACCCTTTGCTACTAACCGATCTTTTTATTTCTCCACTTTTCCTTCTGCATTCAACTTCGTTTTAAATACCCATTTGCTGCCAATGAGATTTCTTCCAGTTTGCAACTGCACTAGATCCCAAGACTCATTCTTATCCAAAGATGCCATTTCTTCATTCATGGCCCTTTTCCATAGATTTGCATCCTCTGAATCTACTGCTTCCCTGACAGTTCTAGGATCCAGTAATAGACAAAGGAAAATTTGAATGGAAATCAGATGGAGTATACATTTTAGGTAGCCTTCTTTCTCGAACCAATCTCCTCAATACTGGAGTATGAGGATCTTTTTCTTGTGATTCTTGTTCTTTTGTAGAGTCTGACTCATCATCTTTTAAATCAAACTATATTTTCTTTGGTTCTTACTTACTTGGTAGGACTTCTTGTTTAACAACATCCTTCATTTCTCTAAATATCACATCTCGTCTATAAACTACCTTCTTAGTTTCCAAGTTCCAAAGCTTATAACCTTTGAGACCATCTTTGTATCCAATAAAGATACACTTTTCGGCCTTCTTATCTAGCTTACTCATGTTTTCCTTTGGAACATGAACATATGTATCATAGCCCAATAACTTGAGATTGTTGGTCACTATAATTGTTTATTAATTAAAACAATCAAGTGTTACATAAATTGTCAACCCAGGGAAGTCTGCTTATTTCAAAGACAATCACACACTGTATATCCTCAATCTCAAAAGTAATCCAAAGTTGTAGTAAACGTTACACTCATCACACCTTTCTTTGAACATAATGAAGTTCTACTCTGAATTATAGTAAAAGCAATCTATCTATTGCAGAGTTTAAGATTCAAAAGGAAATAATTATCAGAAGAATCTTGGATTACATTAAGAAACAACAACCTAGGAAAAAGGAACCTTTCAACATACTGCAAAGAAGACTAACTATTCTGTAACAGAGAACATGACCCTATTCCCCAAAGTAGGAATCTTCAGCACCTGTCCCTGACTATCACACTTTCATAAACTCATTCTGCAAACAGAATTACCAATCAAAATGATTAACAACTACCGAAGACTAACTAATATGTAACAGAGGACATGACCCTATTCCCCAAAGTAGGAATCTTCAGCACCTGCCTCTGACTATCACACCTTCAAACAAAATTACCAATCAAAATGATTAACAATTACCTAGGAATGAATTGTATGAAAACAATGTAATAATCAGTGGAAACAGAGTTTCAGGAAAACAAATTTTTAACAAGGCATAGATAAAAATAATACTAACACACTACAGAAAATAATGGGTGAATCTTGTGAAGAAGGTGGGCCCTTTCCTTCTCACAAGATTCCCCAGAAATAAAAGGAATTAGGAAGGAATGCTCAGAATGATCTTTTATTCATCTGTCATATGTGATAAGTTACAATATCCATAGTGAACACACTCCTCTGTAATTCGCTTCTAGCTAAGCCCTTCGTAATCTGCCTCTAATTTTGATTTCTCATCTATTTAAAGAGGAGAATCCTCTTAATACAATTAAGCATAAAATTACATTTGTACATACAAATCCTATTCTTAGTCTGATCTAATCTTCTATGCTGGAATAGAATATTCTGATCTCCCATTGAAAAATGTTGTTACAGTGGTTGGAATGATGTTGGTTTGAGGCACAGCTGTTGCGTCCAGTGTAACAACTTCTTTATTTATCATTTCTTGTTACTACTGTGTAAAATACTAATTCAGCATCGCAAATCACGGACTGTTTCAGCAACGAGATTTGTGTCCTGTTTGATTGTTTCAGCAACGTGGTTTCAAGCAGCAACGATGGTTGCAATGGTGCTGGCTTAAGGTACGGCTGTTGCGGCCAGTGTAACGATTCCTTCTTGTTACTGCTGTATGTTAAATGTTGTTTCATCATCGCAAATCACAGACTATTTCAGCAACGGGATTTGCGTACTGTTGATTGTTTCAGCAACATGGTCTTCAAGCAACACAGTATATTAACTGCAGTTCAAACTATTTCAGCAACTATATATTTCTGTTTAATGGCTAAGTATGAGAGTAATGTAAAATTACATGTAAAACAAATTAAACATATAGCAAAGAGAAGAAATGTTATATACCTTTGGAGAAATAGGTTAAGGTGATAATGTAGGCTTAAATATGAGTGGGAAAAGGATGTAATGATAGAAAAAAGTATGAGCAAAAAGGTACATTATAGGGTCCTAACATCCCCCCAAACTAAAAAGGTTGCATGTCCTCAGGAAACTTCAATCTGAATCAGAATCCGGATACCGACTCTGAGTGTACAAATTACTTAAGCAGTAGCTGTGGAAAGTACTGTCTGTTGGAGTTCTGAATCCTTGAACATGTTGTAGCCTTTGCCAGGATTATGCTTCAACCTTCTTGGGAAACTTATGATGAACTTAATACTTCTTTGCTGGCATCCACAGAATGGGAAAATGGAACTGATAACCTATCCAATTTTCAACACATTGCTGGACACATTTGATGTAACTCGGTACTCGGGAGATTGTTGTCTCAAGATTGGTAGGACTAAAGGGATTGTGCTCCTGTCTTTTCTCAAAAGATTGTTGCCAAAACATGTTATTTGATTTTAGGGCAGCAGTTTCTGTGGATTTAATAAATTGTTGAAAATCCTGAAGTATTGTTGCCTGTAGTTGCCTTATGTATTGAGTCATCCCTGGTTTCTTCAAAAAATTGTAATATTCTGCAACAAAGGTGGCAACGTTCTGTGGTTTTGGCCGTATCCAGAGGAGACAATTATCTTCATTATGCTTGGAAGCTAGAAAATCATTCTGCCACGTAATATGATTGGTAAGGAAGGAGACGAGTGCTCGAATTTGGATATCACCAACAAGAGGGTTGAGATTACGATGTATGTTCTCAGGAATAGCTTCATTATGAAGATATACATCACATAATAGATGTTTATAAGTAGTATAGGCTTCTGCAAAAGTTTGAACAAAATCTTCTGGTTTGAACACTGCATAGGGTTTTCCTTCTTTGATTGATTTAATCTGAAAGAATGCAAGTCGTTCTATAAGGAAAAGAGAGTAATTTGAGGATGGGTTCCTAGAAACCAACAATTTTTGTACTAAATCAAACATCATGAGCAATTTGCCTTTTAACTCTTCATTATGCTTCTTATGGGCACAATATTCTTGGCGTGTTTGCTCCAAAGCTTCCCAGTTTGAATAGATGTGGTTCAACCAAAGTAGTCTGTGTTCCTGCAAACTTTTGTCCTGTGTAATAGAAGACTCCTTTTTCCATTTGTCCATTATTACCTGCTCATTCTATGGTTGAGTTTGTGTTTCAGCATCGCAAGTGGTAAGCTGAGGTAGGGTATGAGTGGCTTGTTCCATAAGAGTAGCGGTATTGATCTTGCTAGGAGGGGTAGATAAATCAATAGGCAGAGTTTGTGTTTCAGCATTGTAATTGGTAGGTTGTGGTAGAGTTTGAGTGGCTTGTTACACAAAGGTAGGGATACTGATCCTGACAGGAGGGGAAGATTCATCAACATGCAGAGTTTGTGTTTCAACATCGTAATTGATAGGTCATGGTAGAGTTTGAGTGGTTTGTTCCACAAAGGTAGGGGTACTGATCTTGAAAGGAGGGGAAGATTTTTCAACAGACAGAGTTTGAACAAATTTACTAATGAAAACATAATATTTGGATTTAACAATTGTTGTAGGCCAAGGTTCCTGTATATTAGCTTTGCTTTTTGGAATTTTTGAAGGTCCTACTGGTTCTTGTGTAACAGTAGGGCGTTCCTCTTTTTTAACTGCAAAAGTCATAGGTGCAGGGGAGGCTCCAGGTATTGGGATTTGAACCACTTTGTAGCCTGCTTTATCATAAATATCCCCACATTGGTTGCACATATACTCTCTATATTGATTGTCTTTTGTGTTTTTCTCTGCCATGGCCGCTACATGAACTAAGGTATACAAATTAAGTTCCCTGTCATAGGATTCCTTTGTTATTACCATCTCTTGCTTGTAAGATTCCAGTTCTGATCTTAGAAACTCATTTTCTTGTAAGAGAGAAGCCATTGTTGGTTCTGGTTGTTGGTTTGTCATCAATGTATCAAGAGGAGTGACTAGTTTTTGTGTAACGGTCACAGCCTCAGTGGATGGTTCTTGTGGAGCGGCGACAAAATCAACAACTGATTCTTGTGTTTCAGCTACTTGATGTAAAGAAAATAGTGTTTTAGCATCCTCGGCATGTGATTCTTGAATTTCAGGAATAAAGTCAGCAACTGGTTCCTGTGTTTCAGCTGTAGCTGGTTCTTGTGTGACAACTATAGTTGGTTCTTGTGTTTTAGCTACTGAATGAGTAGTTGGTTCTTGTGTGACAGTTGTTGTTGCAACACCCTGGGCATCTGATTCTTGTATTTCAGGAATGAAGTTAGTAGTTGGTTCTTGTGTTTCAATTGTAGCTGGTTCTTGTGTAACAGCTATAGTTGGTTCTTGTGTTTTAGCTACTGAATGAGTAGTTGGTTCTTGTGTGACAACTACTTGATGTAAAGAAAATGATGTCACAACATCTTGGGGCTCTAGTTCTTGTGTTTCAGTGCCCGTGGGTTGAATAGGTAAAAATTCTGGGATTTGAGAGGGTGGAGGTGTACAGGTTCTTAGCAAAATGGGTTGGGGTTTTAGGGTAGTGGAAATAGTTGCCGCTTTGGTTGAAGCCCTCGTTCGTTTTTTTGGTAAAAAGGAAGGAAAGGTAGTAAATTTCTTCTTCCTTTTGCGAGTGGTTGTTCCCACAGTGATGGGATAGGGAGGGTTATTAGGTTTATCTTCTTCAGAATCATCGCTAATGATATGAACAGTAGGGGTAGATGATTTTGGTAAATTGTGGGGCAGACTTAGTATGGTAGGAGGGTTAATTGGATCAATTGGCTCTATAGGTGGATTAATAGGTATTTCCAGAAGGTCAAGAAGGTTTTGTGGTTGCTCTTCATGAGGATTTTCAAGATGTTCAACAGTTTCCTGAGGGTTGATGGGTGGGTTGTTTAGGAGAGGGTTTTGTTGGGTGAACCCTTTTTGGATGAATAATTGAAAGAGACAATTATGGGTGAGGGAAAGGGTGGGATTTTTAGCCCGCTTACAATAATGTGACATATTTATAAGACATCCGAGCAGATAGTAAGGAATGTTGACCAATCTAGCATGTCGTAAATGAGATAAAAGGAGAAAGTCAGACTGGTAAATTACCTGGTATCGGCCTTCACAGGTAAGGTAGTGCTTGACAAACTCTGCAACTTTTGGCCAAGGAGGTGGAAACGAGCTAAGTCGAACACCTCGACCTTTAGGCTCAACTTGTTCTCCTGGCAAGAGAAAATCCTACTGGGCATTAAGGATAATGTGTTTGTGGCTAAACTAGTGAATGCCAGTGATGGGAAGACCCAAAACCTATGCTATATCATCCTCTGTGACTGGGATACTAACCCCTTGAACAATAGAATGGTCTTGTTGAAGATTCTAAGAAAATTGAAGAACCTGTTGTTGATCAAATCCCTGGAGCCTCTGAAAATAACCCAGCCAACCTTCCTGTTGAAAGACTTGGTAGACTTCTGGATACAATTCTAGTAGGGTTGTCGTGCCGGGTTTGTATCGTATAACAGGGCCTCCCATAGCTAATAGATCAGTATAATGCACATTCAGAGAGTCAAGTAACCACTCCCGAACAGAGTAAGTTTTGCAGATGAAGTCATGCAAATGGTGGTGAAAAAAAAAACAAAAAAAAACAAAATGATGGGTAAAAAGGAGTGATGGTAGTCAGTTTGTGTGAAA
>ML809103.1:146484-160604 GCA_009831015.1 Picea engelmannii | reverse complement strand
GGTTGTTGAACTTGTGATTGAAATTGAGGAAATTGATTTGGGAACGTGTCACATACCCACTACAGAAATCAATTTTATTTTTTTTTCGCTGAATTCTCGAGGATCAGAATCCCCTAAATACCTACAGGGGTCTAGCGTAGGCTATTTCCTTCCTTGTCCACCTCCATGTGATCGTGGGTCATGACCATAGGTCGAACAAGTATGACATGCTTTTGCTCTTCGCGGCGCAGCGCTACCAGAGCGTCAAGTCTTTCGACTCTACAAACCACGAATGTTGAACTACCGAAGAGGCTTCGATCAACAATTAACCCCCTGGGCTATGCCTTGGTCCACAGGTCCTTTTTGGTAGCTCCCCTATGAGAACAACACTAGGTGCGAGCTTCACCTTTCCCAAGCAACCACAACACTATGACCAAGGCCTATTCCCAAAGGTGCTTGTCGCAACTCGCCATCTCACGAGTTCACGAGTCGAAACTCTTGACTCTTCCTTCCCAATCTCACGATACCCGAGATCACAAAATGGGTATATCTCCTTTCTGTCAGTGCCTTCCATGCATGACCACTGGCTAGGATAAACGCTAGCACCTGTCGAAGGGTTGAGCTCCCATGCTCTTACTCCGTGAATCCCCGAGACACAAGAAATCAACAAAGCATTGACTCCTTTCTCTAGGCAACGTGTGTCCGCCTATCAACCACATGGGCCCCACCTTGTGGTTCTGCCACATGTTCCTCACTTGTGCCTCGGCTCTTGGCACTTTGTGAATTCTGATGTCGAGAAGAGGTCCTTTCAACTTCTGAACCTCCGAGTGCGCGATACGCACGATAAGGTCCTGATCTAACGGTCCTCCTATTCCTGGATCCAACGGTTGAGATTTTTCTCCTCGTGATTTCACGCTTCGCGACTTTATGAGTTGGAGAACCCAACTCTTGCGATCTCTTCTTGCAAATCCCAAAGATGCGATATTCCGAACTCAAACCTCTTCGAGACTGCCCCAGCCCTAACCACCTTGCAACCCTGCAAGATCCAACGGCTATCAGTTGTTCGCCACTTCTATCTCGAGGTGTCTCCATTGTCCATACAACTTCTCCCATGGCTGCTTCTATGGCTTAACTCCCTCGCAACTCAGTATGATCCAACGGACCACGACATTTTGACACTTCTCTACGAAGTCTCTCTGTCGTCCGTTTCTGCTCTCTTCTGCGCGCATCTAGACATACATTTTCGATGACCCAGATCTATTTCGCTCCAACTGATCTAACAGAAATCATAGCTCCTCCTTGAGCATGTGCTTCCCTTCCTTCTCCTTGGAATATTTCTTAAGTATCAAAGGTCTCAAACTTTACTTCTCTTCTGCAATCTTTGTAGCTAAGGCTCTGTGCACAAAATGACACTATCCCTCCCGAGATTCTCTTCTCTAGAACTGTGAAATATTTCCTCGACCTCATTGATTCCTACAGGGTCTGCGCACATGACAAGGTGCTACCTGTCCTCCTCAGATGGATGACTGCGATTTTCTCGTGACTTTTCCACCCGCGAAGTCGAAAGACTTCCAGCTAGGACTTCCGATGTCTGAATCCCCAAAATGGGTGATTTTGCGTCACATGTCCTCCCTCCAACGGACGGCTCGGGTTCTTTTCGTGACTTGGACACTCGCAAGGGCTAGGCGCTCACCTCTGTGAGTCCTGGTGCCAAAATATCTTAAACAGATGATTCCGTGACACGCGTCCTCCCACAGATGGATGTCTCAAATCCCCTTTTGCTATTTCGGGACTTCTGATGTCAAGTGCCCAAACTCTCGTCCTCCGGACTCCCGAATTCCCGAATGTCGAAATCCCAATACGAACTCCTTCTCGGGACTTTTGCCCCTGTTCATGAGGGCTTAATCCTCATGTATCTCCTGATGGATCCAACGGCTACCGGGTTTTCTAACTAATATTTGACGGTTTAGATCAGTCCCATGTTGTGCACTCTTCCACTAATCCATGGACGTGGAAAAACCAATGGTCCAGATACTTTCACGGACCTTGGGGATCTATGGTCCTTATTTCTTCGCCACTCACGAAGATAAGGAAAGGGGTTAAGGCATGTAACGCCCTTATTTCTTCCTCCAACCTAACGGTCGTGAATGACCACAGATATTCTGATGGGATCTTGGCCATCGATCGATACATATCCCTACATTGCTATTTCAGGATTTCAAGAGGATCATTCTTCCTCGTATAGGGTTACTAAGACTTGTGCCTTCAAATCCTTTTCCAGGTTCTTGATAAGATTTCCAAGGAGGATATCTTTGTGGAGAGATCAATTCCGGGTATTACTGGGGACGAATAGAGGTATAGATTTCCTAAGAATAGACTCAAAGTCTGAATTAATTCAATATGCATATATATATATATATATATATATATGTATGTACAAATCTATCTATAAACGTAAGCCATACATGGTCCTTCCAACAAAAGCATGCAACCACCATTTTTTATCAAACACCACACAAACAGTCTTATACTAGAACCCTTCATGATTTCACAACTTATGAGCATAAATGTCAGAATATACATTTCCAGATACAAGATGAAAAACACTTATCAGAAAACACCAGAAGTGATGCAACTGCAGAGAGGGGTGCTCGTTTCCACCCAACCGTAGGCTCAGCGACTCCCAACGGATTTACCACTAGCCACCCCCGAGCTGAGACCACGATGCTGCAAGACTACGTCTCAGTTTTCCAGTGACCAAGAACAAGGGTTACTCTCCCCCTTCTCTGCTATCACTCACTCTGCATATCTCCAGAGTTTTTTTTCCTTCCCTTGCGTCTGCCCCCTTTCTCGCTTCTCCCTCACGCCTTTTTCCTCTTGCGAGGTTGCGTGTGGTGCAAATTCCCTCACACTGGTCAGGCCTGACGTCTCTACAGATGGGCAGTTCACCCCCCCCATCCCTCATTACTCATGAGGATCCATCTACCTACCAATCCTGGTGAGTCATTTAATTCGGGGCCAGCGAGCTGCTCTTGGTTCTCCGGGCCAGTGAAGTCCAAATACGGTATTAGTTTCGGTGGAAGTTAATGCCATCTTTCCAGGTTCCTTCCACCACCTTTCTTCTGCCATTGTGTTATATTTTTTATCATATGCCCTCTCAGCAGTCCTGCAATATGTATTCATAATATTATTCACATTCATCGACCTTTTTCACAAGGTCCATTCACATCACACATTCACATTTTTGAGTTTGCCACAGTTCTTGGCCAGTATAGTTATTTTTACAAACTAGGGGAAACAGGGTGTTACAATTCCCTCCCCCTTAAAGGAACATCGTCCTCAATGTTATTATCTATCAACATGACATGCATGTACATAAGTAAACAAAATCGGATATGCCTCTCTCATGGCATCCTCCATTTCCCACGTAGCCTCATCTGGTCCAAAATGTCTCCACTGCACCTTGACCTGTGCAATGGTTCAGTTCTGGAGCGGGGTTTCCTTTCTGTCCAGTATGCACTGAGGTTCTTGTAGAAATTCTCCCTCCGGTTCCACCTGGATCACAGACTAGTCAATTATATGATTAGCATCATGTACATATTTCTTCAATAATGAAACATGGAAAACATTATGTGATTTTACTATGGGAGGAAGTGCTAGCCTATAGGCTATAGGTCCCACTCTATCTAGAACCTCAAAGGGTCCACAATACCGAGGTGACAACTTGGCACAAGCTCTCATTTTCAGGGAACTCTTCCTGGGCCTAACTCTGAGATATACATGATCTCCCGCTTTGAACTCTCTTGGAGTTCTCTTTTGGTCGGCATAACTTTTCTGTCGGTTCTGAGTGACCTTCAGGTTTTGTTTTATCTGAGTCACCTGTTGTTCCATTTATTTCAACATGTCGGGTCCAAAAGCAATCATATTTACGGGATTACTCCAGCTGACTGGAGTGTTACACGGTCTACCATATAGGGCTTCGAAGGGGCTCATCTTCAAGGATATTTGGTAGCCGTTGTTGTAGGCAAACTCTACCAGTGGCAGGTAGTCTTCCCACTTCCCGGGTTGATGAATTACATGAATTCTTAGCATGTCTTCAAGTATTTGGTTCACTCGTTCTATTTGTTCATCGGTTTGAGGGTGATAGGCGGTGCTAAACAACAATTTGGTCTCTAAGCCAGCCATAAGTGATTTCCAAAAGCTAGAAGTAAATTTCGTGTCTCTTTCAGACATGATCTCTTTTGGCATACCATGCAGTCTGAATATCTCCTTCATGAATACCTAGGCGATGTCTATTGCCTTGCAAGTCGACCCGATGGGGATGAAGTGAGTAGACTTGCTCAATTTATCCACCACCACCATAATGGCATCATTTTGTTTGTTTGAGGTTGGTAATCCAGTGATGAAATCCATGGAGATGGTTTCCCATTTCCATTCTGGGATTGGTAAAGGTTGCAATAATCCTGCTGGGTGTCGATGTTCTGCTTTAACCTGTTGGCACTCTATGCATTTGGCTAAGTACTCGGCTATGTGTTCCTTCAATCCAGGCCAATAAAATTGTTTCCTAGTCGCAGTGATCATTTTATGGTATCTTGGATGACCCGAGTAGGGTCTTTTATGTAGTTCATCCATAATGAACCTCTTCAAGTCGTCACAATCTGGAATATAAAATATGCTTCTGTAAGTGAGAAGACCTCCTTTAGTCTTCTGGTAGCCTTCATATTTTACTCCAGCGGGTTCTTGTTGTAGGTACATGGTCACGATCCGGATGAAGGGATCTGTTTCTTGTGCATTTCTGATTCTTTCTTTGACATATGTCTTGCAGGTGCTCACCGCTGCCAGGTGAATTGTTTTCATACTTCTGCTAAGGGCATCGACCACCCTATTTTCCTTTCCCTTAATGTGTTTGATCTCGAAATCAAACTCGCTAAGGAGGGCCATCCACCTAGCTTGTATAGAATTCATCTTTGGTTGATCAAACAGGTATCGCAATCCAAATTGATTTGTCATAAGTACAAATTTTCTTCCCAGGAGGTAATGCCTCCACATTTTCAAGGCATGCACTATGGTAGCCAGTTCTAGATCATGGGTCACATAGTTGACTTCATGTTTGTTCAATTTTCGAGATTCATAGAAGATCACACTTCCTTTCTGCATAAGGACTCCTCTGAGCCCTTCCTTACAGGCATTTGTGCACACAAGGAAGTCATCTTCTAGATTGGCAATCTTCAGCATGGGCGCATGGGTCAGTAGATGTTTCAGGGTTTGAAATCTTTCTTCACATTTCTGTGTCCACAGGAATTTTGTCCCCTTCTTCTGGAGGGCAGTGATTGGACAACCAATCTTGGAGAATCCTTTTATAAATCTCATATAGTATCCTTCTAATCCCATAAAGGATCTAATGTCTGAAACATCCTTTGGGGTAGGGCATTCCATGATAGACCTGATTTTTTCAAGGTCTACCACTACTCCTACTTCAGAGAGAACATGGCCTAAGTAATGTATTTGCTTCTGGAAGAATTCAAATTTGCTGAATTTGGAATAGAGTTGATGTTATCTTAGCACTTGCAGCACAAATCTAAGATGCTCTTAATGCTCTTTTCTGTTCTTGGAGTAAATTAATATATCGTCAATAAAAACAATCACAAATTTGTCTAGGAACTTGCTGAGTACATTGTTCATCAAGCACATAAAAGTGGCAGGGGCATTGGTCAGCCCAAATGGCACTACCACAAACTCATAGTGGCCATACCTCGTTCGGAAGGCAGTTTTATGGATGTCTTCACCCTTTATTCGAACTTGATGGTATCCTGACCTCAAATCAATCTTTGAGAAAATAGATGCACCCCCCAATTGATCGAACAGGTCATCGATCCTGGGCAAGGGGTACTTGTTCTTTATGGTTACCTTATTGAGTTGCCTATAATCTATACACAGTCTAAGGGTACCATCCTTATTTTTCACGAACAGGACTGGTGCTCCCCATGGAGACATGCTGGGTTGAATATAGCCTTTATCCATCATTTCTTTTAATTTCATCTTGAGTTCAACTAACTCAGGTGTGCTCATCTGGTAGGGTGTCCTAGACACCGACACCGCTCCTGGTGCAAGTTCTATCGAGAAGTCTATGTCCCTTCTTGGAGGTAAACCCGATACCTCTTCTGGAAACACATCTATGTATTCTCTTAGGATAGGGTGATCATCAAGGCTTGGTTTGTCACCTTCGATTGTTTTCAACACCTGTATTGCATATAGGGGACATCCCTTTCGGAAATACTTTCTCATTTGCAGAGCTGATATTTGTCTCACTGAGACAGGTTTTCGGATCCCTTGAAGGGTTATCTTTTTCCTTTATTTACTTACACATTCTAAGGTTTTATTGTAACAGTCCAATCTGACTTTATGGGCGGCTAGCCAGTCCATACCAATCAACAGATCATACGATCCCAAGGGTAATAAGTTAAGGGTTGTTTGGGTGGGGAATTCACCCAGCATTAATTGGCAGGCTGGTATGACCTCTACTATCCTCCTTTTGGTTCCAGTGGCTAACTGTACCAACCATGGCTTGGTATGTTTTTGTGGCTGTAGTTTACACTTATCAACAACTTTAGGGGCTATATAACTCAAATTTGAACCAGGGTCAATTAAAATAGACACTAGATGGTTGGAAATCATACCTTCTATTTCCACTACTGAAGCTTGGTGGTCGGCTTGGTTATTATCCAAGGCTGCATAAATTTGTGGCTCACTCCTGGCCACATCAATGACGGTAGTAGCTTCTTGGATGTTATAAATCCTCCGAATATTCTGTTGTCGATGTGGGCAGTCTCTCAGGAGATGTTCTTCTCTGCAACCCCAATATTTCAAAGGTTCTCTCTTTGGGTTATTAGTCTTCACAGATATGGGTCCAAAAGTTTTATTTCCGCTCAAGGAGGGAAAATTCTACTGGTGCATACTATGGGCTGGAAAGTTCATTCTTGGGTTCTTCTTGTAGTTCTTAAATCCTTGGGATTTAATTCCCCTTCTCTGAAATCTTGAACTATTCTTCTGTTTACATCCTTCGCGAGGTTCTGCTTGATGCCCAAACTATTCATGACAATAGGTTGCCTTTCGAATAGTGTCTTCTAGAGTCTTTGGCTCATTAAATTAAATTCTATTTCGATAGTCCTTAGGTAGTCCACTGATGAAGTGTTTCACCTTTGCCTTTTCCGCCTTGATATAGGGTACATACCTCAACAAATCGAGGAATTTGTTGACATATTCTTCTATAGTGAGTTGTCCGAGTTTGAGTTCATAAAACTCTTAAGTCTTTTCGTCAAAATATTTTTTCAACAGATACTTCTTTCGGAAGTATTTCTCAAACCGTTCCCAAGATAGGTCCTCTTCATGAAACCCTTTCACATTCTTAAGTTCTTCCCACTAAATGGAATCCTTTCCATTCAAGTTGAAGGTGGCCACTCGGGCCTTCATATTTTCTGAAAATTCATGGACTCTGAAATACTTCTTTAGTCCAAGTAGCCAGGCCTCTGCTTCCTCTCCCTTCTTTATTTCACTATTGAAGGAGGGTGGTTTGGCCTTTCTGAATTCTTCAAACTTTGGAACTTTGGAAGACTTTTGCTTCTTCTATTTTCTTCGGGGATAGGAACTGGTTCTGCTGCTAGAAGACCCCTCTGAATCACCAACTTCCTTCTCAAAGGAATCATCTGACGCTTGTCCTTTACCTTTGGGGTGGACCTTTTTCTAGGTGCTCCTCTCAGTGTGACCATTGATATGAACATGTTTTTGAGTTTCAGGTTCATGTTGCATTTGTCTTTGTAGATCGGATAAACTCTGCAGTAAAACTGCGTTAATTTCTGTTTTCTTTTCTTGTTCTTTCATCATCCTTTCATTGTTAGCCTTGCATCATTGTAATTCGACCATGAGACTCCTCAAAGTCTCGGCTAGATCTGTAGGGGTCCCTGCTTCCCTTCTTTCATCAAACTCTTCGTCTATATTGTGGGAGCCTTCTCCTACTTCATGGTGAGTCACCGTACTATGCGTTGAGAATTTCCCGCGGTTAATCTTCCGCTTGTGTGCAAAAGGAAAAATGTTGGTTGTTAGTCAATATTTATATGTATTTATAACCAGTACATAATTCATATTTTCACATGTAAACACACACAATAGGAATTTTTCATTCTTAACATCGTCTTTTTGATTAGGAAGGTTAAGATAGGGGGTTACTCCTTTTAAGAGTGTTCCAAATGGAGCTTCTGTGCAATTCGTTCATGAGCCCAAGCAGGTTGAGTGTTGTAACCATGCTCTGATACCAATTTGTCACATACCCACTATGGAAATCAATTTTATTTTTTTTCCGCCGAATTCTCGAGGATCAGAATCCCTGAAATACCTACAGGGGTCTAGCATAGGCTAGTTCCTTCCTTGTCCACCTCCATGTGATTTTGGGTCATGACCACAGGCGGAACAAGTATGGCATCCTTTCTCTCTTCATGGCTCAACACTACCAGAGCGTCGAGTCTTTCGACTCTACAAACCACGAATGATAAACTGTCGAAGAGGCTTCGATCAGCAATTAGCCCCTTGGGCTATGCCTTGGTCCACAGGTCCTTTTTGGTAGATCCGCTATGCGAACAACACTAGGCGTGAGCTACACCTTTCCCAAGTGACCACAACACTATGACCAAGGCCTATTCCCAAAGGCTCTTGTCGCAACTCACCATCTCGTAAGTTCATGAGTCGAAACTCCTGACTCTTCCTTCCCAATCTTGCGATACCCGAGATCACAAAATGGGTATAGCTCATTTCTGTCAGCACCTTCCACGCATGACCACTAGCTAGGATAAACACTAGCACCTCTCGCTACTCTCCCCTTCATGAGTCGAAGGGTTGAGCTCCCGTGCTCTTACTCCATGAATCCCTGAGACGCGAGAAGTCAACAGAGCATTGACTCCTTTCTCCTGGCAATGCATGTCTGCCTGTCAACCACGCGGGCCCCACCTTGTGGTTCTGCCACCTATTCCTCACTTGTGCCTCGACTCTCAACACTTTGCAACTTATGATTTCAAGAAGAGGTCCTCTCAACCTCCGAACCTACGAGTGCATGATACGCGTGATAAGGCCCTGATCCAATGGTCCTCCCATTCCTGGATCCAACGGTTCAGATTTTTCTCCTCACGATTTCACACTTTGGGACTTTGTGAGTTGGAGCACCCAACTCTTGCACTCTCTTCTTGCGAAACCCTGAGCTGCGAGATCCCGAACTCGGACATCTTGGGGACTGCCCCAACCCTAACCGTCCTGCAACCCTGTAAGATCCAACTGCTATCGGTTGTTCGCCACTTCTATCTCGAAGTGTCTCCACCGTCCATAAAACTTCTCCCATGGATGCTTCTATGGCTTAACTCCCTCGCAAATCAGTACGATCCAACGAACCACGACATTTCGACACTTCTCTACGAAGTCTCTCTACCATCCATTTCTTCTCTCTTCTGCGTGCATCTGGACGTACATTTTCGACGACCCAGATCTATTTCACTCCAACTGATCTAAAGGAAATCGTAGCTCCTCCTTGAGCATGCGCTTCTCTTCCTTCTCCTTAAAAGATTTTATAAGTATCAAAGGTCTCAACCTTTACTTCTCTTCTGCGATATTTGCAGCTAAGGCTCTGTGGACAAAATGGCACTATCCCTCCCAAGCTTCTCTTCTCTGGAACCATGAAATATTTCCTCGACCTCATTGATTCCTACAGGGTCTGTGCACACGAAAAGGTGCTACCTGTCCTCCTCAGATGGATGGCTACGATTTTCTCGCGACTTCGCCACCCGCGAAGTCGAAAGAATTCCCGCTAGGACTTCTGATGTCCAAATCCCTGATATGGGTGATTTCACGACATGTGTCCTTGTTCCAATGGATGGCTCAAGTTCTTTTCATGACTTCACCACTTGCAAGGGCTAGGCGCTCACCTCTATGAGTCCCAGTTCCTGAATCTCTGAAATGGATGATTTCACAACACGCGTCCTCCCATAGATGGATAGCTCAAATCCCCTTTCGTTATTTCGAGACTTCTGATGTCGAGTGCCCAGACTCTCGTCCTTCGAACTCCCGAATTCCCGAATGCTGAAATCCCGATACGAACTTCTTGGGACTTTTGCCCTTGTTCACGAGGTCTTAGTCCTCATGCATATCCTAATGGATCCAACGGTTGTCAGGTTTTCTAACTAAGATTTGACGATTCAGATCGGTCCCACATTGTGCACTCTTCCACTGCTCTCTGGACATGGAAAAACCAATGGTCCAGATACTCTCATGGACCTTGGGGATCTACGGTCCCAATTTCTTCGCCACTCACGAAGATAAGGAAAGGGGTTAAGGAATGTAACGCCCTTATTTCTTCCTCCAACCTAACGGTCATGTATGACCATAGATCTTCTGATGGTATCTTGTCCGTCGATCAATACCTATCCCTACGTTGATATTTCGGGATTTCAAGAGGATCATTCTTCCTCGCATAGGGTTACTAAGACTTGCACCTTCAAATCCTTTTCCAGGTTCTTGATAAGCTTTCCAAGGAGGATATCTCTATGGAGAGATCAATTCCGGGTATTACTGGGGACGAATAGAGGTATAGATTTCCTAAGAATAGACTCAAAGTCTGAATTAATTCAATATGAATATATATATATATATATGTACAAATCTATCTATAAACATAAGCCATACATGGTCCTTGCAATAAAAGCATGCAACCACCATTTCTAATCAAACACCACACAGACAATCTTATACTGGAACCCTTCATGATTTCACAACTTATGAGCATAAATGTCAGAATATACATTTCCAGATACAAGATGAAAAAAACTTATCTGAAAACACCAGAAGTGATGCAACTGTTGAGAGGGGTGCTCGTTTCCACCCAACCATAGGCTCAGCGACTCCCAACGGATTTACCACTAGCCACCCTCGAGCTGAGACCACAATGCTAAAAGACTGCATCTCGGTTTGCCAGTGACTGAGAACAAGGGTTACTCTCCCCCTTCTCTGCTATCACTCACTCTGCATATCTCCAGAATCTACATCCTCTGAATCTACTACCTCCCTGACAGTTCTAGGATAATCATCAGTAATAGATAAAGGAAAATTTGAATGAAAATCAGATGGACTATACATTTTCGGTAGCCTTCTTTCTCGAACCAATCTCCTCAATACTGGAGTATGAGGATCTTCTTCTTCTGATTCTTGTTCTTCTATATAGTCTGACTCGTCATCTTTTAAATCAAACTATATTTTCTCTGGTTCTTACTTACTTGGTAGGACTTCTTGTTTAACAACATCCTTCATTTCTCTAAATACCACATCTCGTCTATACACTACCTTCTTAGTTTCCAGGTTCCAAAGCTTATAACCTTTGAGACCATCTTTGTATCCAATAAAGATACACTTTTCGGCCTTCTTATCTAGCTTACTCATGTTTTCCTTTGGATTATGAACATATGCATCATAGCCCAATACCTTGAGATTGTTGGTCACTATAATTGTTTATTAATTAAAACAATCAAGTGTTACATAAATTGTCAACCCAGGGAAATCTGTTTATTTCAAAGGCAATCACACACTGTATATGCTCAATCTCAAAAGCAATCCAAGGTTGTAGTAAAAGTTACACTCATCACACCTTGCTTTGAACAGACTGAAGTTCTACTCTGAATTACAGTAAAAGCAATCTATCTATTGCAGAGTTTAAGATTCAAAAGGAAATAATTATCACAAGAATCCTGGATTACATTAAGAAACAACAACCTAGGAAAAATGAACCTTTCAACATACTGCAAAGAAGACTAACTATTATGTAACAGAGAACAAGACCCTATTCCCCAAATTAGGAATCTTCAACACCTGTCCTTGACTATCACACTTTCATAAACTCATTCTGTAAACAGAATTACCAATTAAAATGATTAACAACTACCGAAGACTAACTATTTTGTAACACAGGACATGACCCTATTCCCCAAAGTAGGAATCTTCAGCACCTTCCTTTGACTATCACACCTTCAAACAAAATTACCAATCAAAATGATTAACAATTACCTAGGAATGAATTGTATGAAAACAATGTAATAATCAATGGAAACAAAGTTTCAACAGGCATAGATAAAAATAATACTAACACACTACAGAAACTAATGGGTGAATCTTGTGAAGAAGGTGGGCCCTTTCCTTCTCACAAGATTCCCAAGAAATAAAAGGAATTAGGAAGGAATGCTTAGAATGATCTTTTATTCATTTGTCAAATGTGACAAGTTACAATATCCACAGTGAACACGCTCCTTCTCTGTAATTCGCTTCTAGCTAAGCCCTTTGTAATTTTCCGCTAATGTTGATTTCTCCTCTAATTAAAGAGGAGAATCCTCTTAATACAATTAAGCATAAAATTACATGTGTACATACAAATCCTATTCTTAGTCTGATCTAATCTTCTATGCTGGGATAGGATATTCTGATCTCCCGTAGAAAATGCTGTTATAGTGGTTGGAATGGTGCTAATTTGAGGTACAGTTGTTGCAGCCGGTGTAACAACTTCTTTATTTATCTTTTCTTGTTACTGTTGTGTAAAATATTGTTTCAGCATCGCAAATCACACATTGTTTCAGCAACGGGATTTGCGTCTTGTTTGACTGTTTCAACAACGTGGTCTCAAGCAGTAGCGATGGTTGTAATGGTGCTGGCTTAAGGTATGACTGTTGCGGCCAGTGTAACATATCCTTCTTGTTACTATTGTATGTGAAATGTTGTTTGAGCATCGCAAATCACATACTGTTTGAGCAACGAGATTTGCGTAGTGTTGACTATTTCAGCAACGTGGTCTTCAAGCAGCATAATATATTAACTGCAGTTCAAACTGTTTCAGCAACTATATATTTTTGATTAATGGCTAAGTATGAGAGTAATGTAAAATTATATGTAAAACAAATTAAACATATAGAAAAGAGAAGAAACATTATATACCTTTGGAGAAATAGGTTAAGGTGATAATGTAGGCTTAAATATGAGTGGGAAAATGATGTAATGAGAGAAAAAAGTATGAGCAAAAAGGTACATTATAGGGTCCTAACAGAGATGTGTGAGAGAAGGTTCCTTACCAATCCATACCTCTTGTGGAGTCTTGTCATACAACACTAATGTTAAGGTCCTAACCCGCACATAGGTAGATCAATGTATTCAGATGTAATAAAGGTCAATATTAATAAGGCCTTTCAATAAAATAGAATAAGGTGGATGTAAGAAGACCTAATAGAAGCTTTCGCTTCTAGAAGGATCTTCCTCTAGATGCTTCTCTTAATAGACATATTTAGTATAAATAAGAGGTGAGGGTATGAGAACCCTAGCTTGGAGATTATTGTAATAGAGCATTGCTCGACTGGAGGGTTTCCCCTTGAAGAGGCATGTGAACATTGCTATCTAAATCAAAGTGCTATTTCTGTTGCTATTTCGTATATCATTTCTGTGTATTGTGAAGATTATGCTGGATATTTTACTGTCATTCTGTCATTTCTAGAATTTCATTTATGTTCTGCATATTTTATATATCTGGTATCTTGCAAGTGGTATCAGAGCACTTTCCTTGGCAGAAATTGTGGGTATTTTTTTTCAGGGTAGAGACGTATTCCGACATCTTTAAGCCACATAGATCTATCGTTAAGTGCATAAACCCGCGGTTTAGGGATTCATATACGCAGGAAATACAAGTGGTTCTTAAGCGCACATCTGTTGGCCACCCTTGTAACCCCTGTTGGTACCTCTTCGAGTGGTAGCGCATCATACAACACCTGTGTACGGATCGGCCTAGATTTCCTGAAGCCCTCTTTAGATAAACCTATCGGTCACTGGACTACTATAGTGTCACTGAGAAAAACACTCAGGAAGATACTCTCTAATACCTGGGTAGTCGGGTAGTACGGCTAAGGGTACGGTCTATCCACCTTAGTTAGTGCCCTAAGATATTGGGCCAAGTACTACTGTTGGACCCCGCACGTATATCAGAGAGCTATAGCACAGGGAAAACCCTTGTCTGTAGAACCCTTGAATACCTAACCCTTGGGGAACATAAACAACAACATAAACAAATTAAACCAGCGAGA
>ML809103.1:116013-135715 GCA_009831015.1 Picea engelmannii | reverse complement strand
AAGAAAGAGAAGATTATTACAAGTTTAACCTAATTCTGCTAAGTCAACATTAGCAAGGAATCCTTGACCTGCTGAACAGGGTTTCTTCTTACGGGCTGGCCCTTACCCACCTCGACGGTGGCTTGTTACAACGAACTCGACTTCCGTTTAGACTTCCTTATGGTTTTCTCCGTTCAACAAGATTATTTATTCTTTGGCTGCGATTATTATTACGAGACAGTTGTTTTGTAGGTCTTATTTATCTTTTCGTAAGTGGCGGAGCTTCTGTTCCTGTCTGTGATTTTTTGACCGTTGTGATCAGCACGCCCTTCACACAGCAGTTTTTGACGCGATATCTGTACAATGGCAGCTATATCGATTTGGAGAGGAACGAGTTGGTATCTATGATTTCCCTATTATTCTTTTCCAATACGCGCCAAGCAGATGAGGATATTTCTCAAATACACGTTACAATACTTGTTTTTATTGCTGCAGTGTCTGGTCGACATCATGAATATCAGCACGACAAACTTCAGATAGGGTTTTGACTTATACTTATGCACCAGCCACGAAAAACTTCAGACAGGGTTTTGACTCGTTGTAATATATTGTCTTATTCCTTGTAAAAACAATTACAACAGATTTTTGTTTCCTTTTATGAGCAGTATATCTCTCTCTTCATCCAATGCTTTTCCAGTTTTGAAGTGTTTGGCGAAAGAATGGGGCCACAGGCTTGCCAATCTTTTTATTGCTGCTGGTAAACCCACTCTGATAACCTGCTCTGATAACAATGGATATGAGATATTACTTAATATGAACTAAAACTAGTCATACGAACATGAATAAACAAAAAAACATTTGATGTATTCCTTTTTCTTTCAATTTCTTTATTTATGAATATGTCAAGATTAATGATCAAAGTTAACCTTGTTTCATCTCAATTACACTATGCAATGGAGAGACATTAATACATCACTACAACAATTTCTATAAAATAAGGTGTGTACAAATTACTTATCATAAATTAAGATCATAAATAATCAATTTTATTTATATGTTATCGATAAGTTAAAACATTCTACTATTTGGATTTTTTTCACCAACAATTTTTATAAATAAGGTATCTACAAATTACTTATCATAAATTAAGATAAAAGATAATTAATTTTATTTATATGTTATGGATAAGTTTAAACATTCTATTATTTGGGCTTTTTTCACTTGAATTCACTTATGTAATTGTTTGATTGCAATTTTTCATTACTTAAATTGCATTATTAAATGTTTAAATGGATTCAGCACTTTGAAAAACTTTTATTGACTTCAAATTGTGCAATCTCTACAACTTATATCTATAATTCTTATAATTTTTTGGATTTATTTTGGGAAAAAATTATTGGAAAAATGTGCCTAGATTTCAATCTTAATTTTCTTCTTTACACAATTGCTTTCAACCATTCTCTTGCAGTTGTGTTAGAGCATAAAGCTACCCAAAAAATGAAACACCTATTACTTTCATGAGTACAACCAGTAGAGCTCAATTATCTTAATGAAAACAAGAAAACATATGTTTTTTACAAGGTTATTAAACACTTTAGGGCCTAAAGTGATAGTTCCTCACCCCTCTATCTAGTAGTAGTTTATTCAATAAAAACTAGGGGAACAAAGAGGAAACTAGATGATAGCCATCCATGAATACAATCTCGAATAAAAGCATGTTCATATTGTGCATGGGCAATGAATGTGTAAGCTCGAATTAGAATCTCAAAATTATGCAACAAGGAAGAAATGGGATGGGAGAACCAATGAAATCCTCTATATCCAAGACAACACAACTGAGGCTCATGGTATGTTGATATGACATATTTCCTACAACACTAGACTTGTCAAGTCACATTGGTATGTTGATATGACATATTTCCTACACCACTAGATTTGTCAAGTCATATGAACTCAAAAGAAAAAAGTGTCTATACTTCTAAAATTTGTCTAATATAAGCTTATCAATAGAATTATTTTTTGAAGGAACTATGATGTAGTATTGCTTAGATGTTTGGAAAAAGATTTTTCAAAAATGATGATGTTAAAAAGGTTTTGAAATATCTCCACAATGGGGCACCTGGCGGTTATTTCATTGGAAAAGCCATGGTTCCAAATATTTTTCAGAGATGGATACTAAGCGCCTACCCTCTTTTGAGATGATCATGCTTATGTTTGAAAGTGTAAAACCTATCAACTAAGCATGGGAACAACAAAGAAAGTATTGATACCTTTGCAGATTGATTCAATTAGTAGACATTTTGAATAGTGGGTCATTGATATTATACGAATGATAAACCCACATTCGTCTAAACAATACAAGTACATCTTAACTAAGACTTACTTTTTTGCATGGTCAGTGTTGATGCAAAAATAAAAATATTGCAATGTAATATATTATTCTATCACTATATTATCTAACTAGTAGGTGGGACCCCTTAGAGAAACTATATTAAGTTGATTTATCTCATTTTTCATTAAGAAAGAAATGTAACTTGCAACAAATGACTTGATTACATTTTGGTATTCTATCATATCATATATGCACGAATCTAGTTCCTTCGATAATGATATACGATTCTCCTCATGCTTATATGGCATTAAATATATCGTCACCATGTTTAAAAGAAAAAGGGAAGTAAAAAGACCTATTGTGTCAATTCTATGCTACTTACGATTATAAGATTTAGAATCTTGTTGTTATAATAAGATTGCGATATATTTAAAAGGATGGTTAACTTCTATCATATCAATATATATTATATAGCAATAATGGTATCATGTTAAGTTTACAATATCATACAAGTACGAACGAAGTCAGGATGGTTAACTTCTATCATATCAATATATATCATATAACAATAATGGTATCGTGTTAAGTTTACAATATCATACAAGTACGAACGAAGTCGAATTGCAATAAGGTTCACATATCTTATGGCTACCATATGTCATGTCACTTAAATGTTAAGTTGGAATTGCTTTTTGATAAAGTGTTGACACTTTATCTCATTTGTGAATGTGGTATAGTGGTGGGATATGTTATGGTTGTGAGCTTGATAGCTTTCAATGCATGGTACCAAAGCTCGATTTTGAGTCTCACCTCGTGATTGAGTGACTTCCACCATGTAACGTTTGATTGGTTATCGTGGAAAGGCTAGTGAGTTTTGGTTTTGTCGAGGCGACATGAATTAAAGGAGATTTAATGCACTCTCTGTTGGTTTTCTTTCTTGAGGTATACAACCTTTTCTCATTGTCACTTGTTTCAAAATTATTTGTTGCTCTTAGTCGAGGGTTTTGAGTTTGGAATTCTGTTGATGGTTGGATAACGATCTATGGTTGTTATTTCATGGATATTTAGCCCACTTGGACATGTATGGACATTTTTTACTCTTATGGAATCAATAAGATACTCTACTAAGATAATTTTGAATATTGGCTCAAATTTGGTTGCATGTTGTATGTGTGTTATGAGTGTGACTCTTTGTTGTGCGTGGATCGGCGAGTTGTCATATGTTTTTGGTTAAGTACGAAGTAAAACAATCAATGGGTTTTGATTGCTAGTGATACTTATGACGTGGGTTTTACATTGCAACTTACGTTACAGTTTGGTTTGAAAGGAAAAAAAAATTGAGTGAAATATAATCTTACCAACATTGATTTCATTCTAGTGTTGCTATGGTTTTGGTCTAGTATTGAACATCATTGGTTTCTTTGCATTTGGTATGGATTTTTTTTTAAAACAATATAAAATGGAAACATGCAGTGTGCACTACTATGGTTCTAATTTTGAATGCTTATGTACTTCATTCAAAAGGAAATATCGAATAATTATTTCATCTCATTATAATGGCAACTCGATTTGATTGAGACAATTGTCTGGGGCATATACCTCTTGTTGGTGTTGGTTTGAATCCACTTGGAGTTAATGGGCTATGGCTTCTGATTTTAGAAGGATTCAAATCTAGGGTTTTGACTTGTCCGTTTGTTTTGAATTATTCTTATTTTGGATTTAAAGATGATTTAGAGTTATTGTTTGTTTCAAGAAATAAGATGTGAAACCCTATATTTAGTTTTGTGGATTTCATCATCAATATTTGGGCTTGCTTGATAGAGCAAGGTTGGGATTGCTATAATACTATAGTTTGTGTGTAGTCCAACATGATATTATTGGGCTCTTATTGGTTGGCATATTGGTTATGTTGTTCCTGAGTTTGTACTTTAAGGCTCTAAAGTACATCGTCAAGGCATGTGAAAAGAAAGAGAGGGGTAATGATAAAAGGTAGGTTATATGAAAGGGCTATGGTTGATTCCTTAACTGTCTCTACCTAGCTTCCCAGTTTTCCTAGATGCTAATGTCTATTTCAATTACTGTCCATGAACGTTCTAACTCAACCCAGTTATTTGTTGTCTGTAGGATGGTGTTAAATAAATTCAAAGCAATGCTTGTTTGATCTGATAGTCTAGGTTTGATATTAGGTTGTCGTGTAACTGGAACAATCATGAGGGAAGGAGACTGAAAGGATAGATTTTGTGTTTTCTTTAAAGGTTCCTTATTTCAGTTTCAAAACATATAAGAAGAACTCCAAAAACCTTGAATTAATAGTATGACGAAACTAAAAGTCGTTTCTGGTATCTGAGTTAAATTTAGAAAAGGGAATGTGTATGAAATGAAAAGAAAACATAGAGCTGTTGAAAAAGGTGAGGCATCAATTGAAGAGGAATATCACTTTGTGACAGAAGAAGAAAAATAGTTAGGAAGAACTCTTAATGAAGCATACGATATTGAAATCTAAAACATTTGCAGGTCTTGCATCTACTAATAGTTGATACATAGGAAATACTATAAACAATTAAATTGCAAGAATAATTAATTACCACAGTAGAGGTTGTACTAAATTGTAGTTAAGCATTCATTAGAAAGATATATGAAAAATATGAAACAACGGAGAAACACATAACTCAAACTTGACCAGATCTGGAATCTTCAATCTATATTCGTATTAATTCAAAAATATCTTCAAATTCTTCTTTACAATGCGCTCAGAAAAATCCCTTTTCTCAGTATCCTAAAATTATATTTATACCAGACCCATGATTGTTGGTAGGTGATCTCCTAACTCCGAGGGGAAAATGGTTACAAGAATTGCAAACTCCAACTATTTTCATGATTATCATTTATTTTCCTATCATCTCGATAATATAAGTTTTCAAAATGATACTTCATTGTTTTACTGAAGTATCTCCTTCTTTTGACCTGATACATTCAATACATTTTTCAAGAAAATGTACGAAATTTCTGGGAAACTCTGGTAGATCCTTTGCTTCAAATAAATAGAATTTTCTATGAGTTTCTGGAAGACAATATTCAATTTCCTTACCAGCAAACTTGATTGATTGAAATTTCAAGTTTGGTTTCACTAGCCACTTGTCTATTAGGGTAACATCCATTTCCTTTAATTGTGAAATTTCCAACTGAATTTCATCCAAACCCTGTTTGAAATTCAACTGGTGTCTTACAATGGTTATCTGTCCTAATTGCCTAGTGCAATTGTCTCTTCCAATACCTAATGATTCCTTGTCCAATAAATCAAAGATTATTTCACAATCATATTTGATTTCATTGACTATTTTCTTATAATCTACTATGTTGTTTTCCCATACCCTAAGCATGATATCGCCTCTAATATTCTCTGTGACAGAAAGCTTTATAATTTTTTATACTTCTTCGTTTTCAGAACATACAACTTCCTTTTGGAAAGTGGCCCTTGCTGCTTTAGCTTCTTTTTATTTAAAAATAATGTTATCAAAATCATTTCTTGTTTCCTGAAAATAATTTTGAATAATCTCTACTTGGGAGATTACTTTTTGTTGCTCATCTTCTATCTTCGCATGTATTTCCAGTGATTGGTCCTGAAAAACTTTCAGGTCTATAACCTCACATTTTATTGAATTCAATTTAGCCTATAGTTGTCTTACCAATTGTTCTTGCCAAATAACTTGTATTTGGCTAGTCTGGATTTTCTCGTTCATCTCATCTAGACTTGACTTAAGCGATTAAATTTCTTCCTTGTCAGCAACTCTGGCCTACTCTAGAACTTTATTTATTTCTTCTTTGATATTTTTCTCGGTATCTTTTAGTTGATCTTGCAACTGGGTTATACTATAGTTACTTTGTTCCAACCTTTCTCTCATATTGCTAACAATGAAAAGATTTGATGTTGCCAACGCTCCCATGGAGCCTGCCACATCTGTAGCGAAATCTCCCTCTTCCAAGTTTTTCCCATCCACTAGCACTCTGTGTTTCTTTACCATACCACCTTCTCTCATATACATCTCTTGTTTTAATACAACCTTCCTCTTTTTACTGAAGAAGTAATCAAAGGGAGGAATTTCTTCTCTGGAGATAGGGTCGAGGTCGCTAGCATATATGACTCCTAACTGAAAGAAACCAAAAGTAGATTGTAAAGGGGTCAAGGAAGTGATGGGATTACCCAACTCTGTGGATTTTGTTTCCCTTGTTGTCTTGGGAGTATCAGTATGAATAGTAGATGACAAAGGGGTGGTAGATTGACTGGACTCGAGACGTGTCTTAGACCCTTTTTCTGCTTCTTCTCCTGGATTCTCTGTCTGTGGGACTTCTTTGTTTTGTGAAGACCCTTCGACCTCCTGTGGGTTTTCCTCGTGTCTTCTTTATTCTGTGCTTTCTATCCGAAGCCTGTGGGAATTCTTTCTTGTTCTCGAGGGGATGTTGTTTCTTTTCCCTGCAATACTTTGGGAAAACCACTTCGTCTATGTCTCTGGAAAGTTAGAAGACTAGTTTGAAAATCGAATGATAACACCTGTACCCTATATAACACTTCCTCATAGGTTTTGACCCCTTAGAAAATGTCATCGCGAGGGGATTCCTCATGTTCAAATGCTTTCATGCCATAGTGAGCCATGTGGCTTAACACATTTTGATAAGGGTCGTGATTCTTATGTTCAAAATTCACCAACTTGACCTCCTCTAGAGCTGCAACTTCAACCTTGGAAGGACCCAGGTTGAGTAGTGAAAACCTTCCAATCTATATGGGAAAGACTAGCCAAAACTTCTTTTGAGTTGTCTTCAATTCTATTCCAATACCGCCTATTATTATCTGATGAGCTACCTCCCTGCACACCAGTCTGTCAGGGAGGAATTTGGGAAGTGAATGAGGAGGGATAAAACATCTGAAAACCCTGATATAGGAGAAATTCTCCTCAATAAACCAATAAGAAACTACCTTGAGATTTCTGATGACCGACTCTGAAATACGGGGTGGGGGGGTGCACAGCCATACAACATATGATGCACTGGTATCACTACGAAATGACAAATTTCATAAAAAGAATACTTAACATTTTCTTCCCACAACTTAGAATGATATTCATGAATTGGTTCAGTGCGGGTTGGGTTCCAACTCCAATTCATCAAAGGGAAAGGACTCGTGAAACATATAGCGTCCATGATATATACCGACATGTAAAAGGATACTGGTCGGCCATCAGATCTCATGGTTTGATACTCCATAATCTTCTTAGCTAGGTTATCTAATAGAATTTTGTTCCAGTTGAAGCTATAGCCTTTGGCTGCTTCATGTAAAAGGGGCACCCATTTTGCAGCGAAATGGGTAGGACTTTCCTTCCCGAAAAGTCTACATAACATCATAGCCACATAAACCATGTACTCATTCAAAGAGGTTGTGGCATAAAAGTTATGGGTATTGGCCCTGAATTTTGGTGGGTGTCTCCACCAGTATTTGATTATGTCAGGGTATGTTTGGTCTTCTTCTGTGCATTCTTTCCTTTGAAATTCACTTATGAATTCTTTGTTATAAACATGTTTAGAATTGGGAGACAGTTTGTATATTACTTGTATATGCTCTAGTTTGAAAGAGCCGATGACGACCTCTTGGTTGTCCAAAATGATTCTGGTTTGCACGTTTGTCCTCTCCAAATCCCAACTAATCATGTCGTTGTATGTCATGAGTTGTGGGTGTGTGGCTACTTTATGAAGTTCAGACTCTTCTATATCCTGGAGTTTGTTTTCAGAATCATCGGGAAAATTCTTGATTTCGTAGTCCAGGGTTTCAAAAATTTTCCTCCATGATTTGATGGAATCTATGGCATGTGGTGTAGTATCAGACATGGCATCTCCTTCTGGGCTTGAGCTTTCAACTTCTTCTTCACTTTTCTTAGGTGCCTTTCTAAGTGCCATAATGTTCGTGTTTAGGAAAAATTTCTGTCACAGAGAAAAATGTGTAAGCTTGCTGAAAGCAATTCACTTTTGAATTCAAACGATAAGAATGAAATTCGGAAAACCAAACCACTATTAACCTTTAACTCTTCTTACGACGGACGTACTGAAACAAGTGATAAAACTTTAATGTCTTAATGGGGGACATATGCCCAGAGATATGCAGTTAATTCAAAAATATATTTATTCGTCCATTACAGATATTACCGTATATTGATGATTTCAAAACTGGAGTTTCAAAAGGACTTCTTTCACCAAATCCCAAAATGCGAAATGCGTAAATTCATTTTAATCTGTATTAATCCCATTTTAAACTAACTTAAATTCATTTTTAACTTTGTTAAAAAATTTGCGATTTCGTATTTCAGAATTTCAGGGATCCTGTACCCATGAGGTATGTCATAAGAAAACCTCGAATCGCGAAATCATGATGGGATTAGTTTAGACACTGATTACTTGTATTAACTCTTTAATCAATTTAGATTAGTAATTAACTTATTCTTTTCAGAAAATCAGGGACCGGGATTTCAAGGGCTGACACTTTGACAACACTTTGATACAAGGAGACCCGAATCGTGAAAGATTAACGAATTGCTGACCGTGTTTAAGAGTTTAATTAATCACGATTAAAGGATATTTTGTGAAATGCACGTCAGGACTTATAGCACCTACTTCTTCCTTTTTATTATTACTTTAATATAAATCCTTTTTAGGATTTCAGCACCAAGAGTCTGGAGTTGTTAGTTAGGAAAACATGCTTTGTGAAAGGCCGAAACCCGAAACCCAAAAAATCGAAAGACTTTTGACTCTCTTTTTAGGACTAAGGGCAGCTCCATGACTAGGAAAAAGAAAAGCTTTAGGTTTAAAGGGATACAAAATTAAACTTTGTAACAACAGGTTATAAATCTCACTATTTACAAATATTTTGACAACACCTAGGTTTTGACATAGTTTAACAGCCAATATATGAACCGAGATGAGAATTAGTTCGAATATTGATCAAATTACCCGTGTGCTTTGTTGGATTGAAATAAGATTGGATTCACTATGTTGTTATGATGAATTATATGGTTTGAGAAGGATTGGTAAAACAAAGTTTGAATGGATATATTTAAAAAAAATTATATATGGATTTTCTGAGGGTAATTTATTAAATGAGACTTTTGGTTAATTTATTTTAATCGAACTCCAAGGAATCAAAAGGAAAAAAAATTATTATATTTTGAGTCCTGGAATTGTTCACGTTAGTTGATGATTGATGGATGATAAGTTGTCTACCAAAAAGAACATTGATCATTTTCATTTCCTCTCCATAATTTCACTTTACATAAACTATAAAGCCCTCATTTTTCCAAAAATCATTTTTATTCCCATGTTCTGTTTTAAAAGAAAATCTGATTGTATAGAAGCCGTGTAATTTGGAAAAAAATGTTAAGAGGATATTTTGAAGAGGAACAGTCAGAAGTATTAATGAAATCAATATTTGAGTGAATATGGTGATATTATTATAAAAGTGATCTTAGATTAAGAATTAATCTTGTTTAGAACAGTAACCATTGTTTCCTTTTTGTGCATTCTGGTTTTCATTCATTACAAATCTGATCACATCCCATATTTCATTAAAAATCATTGTTCTAAATAACGATAGTTGTATATATAAGTTAACAGAATGAATATGATTATTACATGAAGAGTAATGGATTGATTGCATGCATGATAGTGTGTGAACTAATAACAGCCAATATTTTAAATTTATCTTTAGACAAGTAAATTGATGGTTGATCAACCTTTATTATTTCATATTTTGATCTAAGTTTTCTTTCATACAATGAGTTTCTTTAGTAGAGGAATCCATGGCATAGGTGGAGGAAGAGGCATAAACAATGTTTGGCAGAGAGGCAAGAGGAAGAGGAGACCTAGATTCTCCATTCATTTTGATGTTGATCCTCAATAGTTGAATCAACTATTTCAAGTTGGGTTCTTTAAATTAGTGGGCCAATGAGTGTATTAGCCACTTTGTAGACTAGAAATACCTCCTTACCAACCTCTCCCAAGTCTTTCAAATTTCCATGTTCTAGCTCACGTGTCCCTCCAGCTAGAGGTTTCTATCAATGACGGCTGGCAGGATGTTGTTCATTCTCATGTAGTTCATCATGATGGTTGGCCCACCATTTTGATTTCATTCCCACCTCCACCTCCACTAAACCAACATGCCCATCATATTGATCATATTCCATCCCCTCTTCAATCCTCATATTCAAGCAAAAGACTCAATAAAACCATCCATGAGAATATATCAAGAAAAGGTAAAAAAGTGGCCACTCATTCTAAGTCATCTAATGATTCCTCTCAGTGAGTCACCTCACATTCCCAACAAATCAATGAACTGTCTCCAGCTCTTAAGTTCATCCTGAGGCATCGAATGAGCCACTCACTAAGAAGGCTCACTCAACAAAGAAATTACAAAAAAAAAGCAATGAGAAGAGGTTGCTTAACATAGTAAATATGGCTTTTGATATTCCATGTTTGTTTCTAGTGGTCGCTAGCCACTCACTAAGAAGGATCACTCAACAAACAAAGTAAGAAAGGAAACAAGCAGCGAGAAGAGACAGACTGCTTAACACAATAAATATGGCTTTTGATATTCCATGTTTGTTTCTAGTGTTCAACACTTTGTTTATGTTTTGAATTTTTTTGGACATCTTGATACTATTATATTCATTTTTGGACAACAAATCAATAATTTCTATTCGTGGTGGAAAATACATTTTATTTATTTGGTGTGTGTGTGTGTGTGGATTATTTTTGGAGACACAAGGGGTTGATAAATGTGATTGTTTATGTGTATATTTATGAGGTGGTTTGATTTATTATTTAAATAAATTATGGAGAAACAAGGAGGAAATCAAACTTAAAAGGATTTAAGGAATTGGGGTCCCACCTATTAGTTATTATTTAGGATTTAAGGAATTGGGGGTCCCACCTATTAGTTATTATTTATTAAACATTGTATCTATTGTTATTATTTAATATTGTCCCAAACTAATATTAAGTAATTTATGACTTAACTAAAGGTAATTTGAAACTACCACAACTTCTTTTGAGGAAGATAAAAATTGATCAAAGGAAGGGACAAAAGGGAGAGAACAAAGAAATACATTTTTGATAAAGGTTTTCTCTTAAACTTGTGAGATCAATTACTTTCATTCATTAGGATTTATCATAGAGTCTTAACCATTTTGTTGATAGTAGTGTCTTATTGAAGATAGAAGGATTCAAAGATTGAGATACATTATTCAATAACTTATTTTAGAAAGGTTGATCATTTCATATTGACAGTCTGTGTATTCTGATCTTTTCATGAATTAGTTTTCATTACTGCTATGGACTATTTTGTAGATTCAACAGATGATACTTTCATGGCTAAGATGATATAGATTTATAGTCTCAGTATTCACTTGTTGTCAGATTCTTTTTGTATGTTCCCATCAAAGATCTCTAAATCCATTGTTGGTCCTTACCCTCACAGGGGTTTGAAAAGAAGGTTATGATTGTAAATTGGAGTGAAATCAATAAAAGTGTTTTATTGATTTTGATCTCACATGTGTATACTCTGGTATCAGATTTGTATTTCATTTGTTCGTTAATTCTCAAACACAATTCATATATATTTTACTTTCTTCTTTTGCACAATTTAATTATAAAAAAAAGAAATACAACATTGATTCCTTGTAATTATTACTTGAGAATTAATTGAAAACTTTTTCTAAGTCTATAAACCCTAGGTGATAATCCTAACTATATTACCCTAGCCATGTAATATTAAAAAATGTTGGACTAAGCTTCCTCATAACTTTTCTTCAACATTTATTCGGTGACCATACTAGGGAGATCTTTTCCATATCTCTCTCGTTGTTGTATCTTTATTTTTGTAATTAGTTTCTTTGGTTTTTTTTCTTATTTTGGCTCTAATTGATTATTTCCATGACTGTACCTGTTACTAGACATCCCAATATTGGTGATGTTCTTAACGATCAAACTAGTATTTCCTCGACTTTTCTTAACAACATTTTAGAAACTGCTAACAGTCGCGTTGAATTGCATAATTCTTGGAAAGTCATTTCCAAATATATCAGAGTATGTGAACAGTGGGAGGCCCTACAAAGGCTTCCCATAAATAAACTTCCTCATTAGGTCATTCACAAATTTCCTCCATCTCTCGTTCTTCTCGAAGAAAAGGAGGTTTCTCCCCTGAAGTCTATCCTATATATGAGATAGGGATGAGAAAGGTAATCATACAAATCCAACAAACTAATATACATAAGAAATTATATGATTATGTTATTTCTAGTGTACTTCTAACCTCGTTTAATTTTAAAATGACATCTTATGGTAGTGGTAATGGTATCAGAGTTTCCTCTTTACAACCTTCAACATAATTTGTAATTGGTAGCATTTATAGCCATGTAATTCCAGTCCAGTCTACAACTAGTCTGAATAAAGTCATTAAAAAATATGGTATTTTTCAATTTGAAGAATATGATACCACCACTCCATGGCAAGTATCTTCTCCTCTAAATATTACACCAACTTCTCAACCCCTTCCTAAGTTTAAGCATCATTTACCCAAATTTTGGGGGAAATGGAACTATTACTACTAATGAACACTTAGTTGCCTTTTCTAATGCTTTCTATAATATAGGGTGAACGACAATGATACATGTACATGCACTTATTCATCAACTCTCTAGAAGGGAAGGGCACTGCAAAATTATTTGACTTTCCACCTAAAATCCTTCCCACATGGGAATAATTGGTCTATTGGTTTAAATCGACGTACGAGAAACCCAAAATCCCAAATGATCAATTAAAGGAATGCAATAATATTATCTATAACAATGGTGAGACTATCCAATCATTTAATCTTTGTTTCACCAATTTGTACAATCAAATTCCTGAACTGGTTCACCCTCATAACCAATCGGCTTTCATGCACTATTACAATACTTTACCCTCTTCCTATCATGAAAAATTGGAAGAAAATTATATAGACAATATTGGATCTGCATTTTAGACTCGTCTTGAGTATGAAGAGAATCTGGAAATAACTGGTCTCCCCAAAGGAGATTATGTAAGAGAAACTAATATGTCTACAGTCTTGCAGCTTATGCAAGACATGAATAATCAAATGATTGGTTATGAGAAAATGGGAATTCCCATTCATGTTGAGTCTTATTCCCATGCAGCCTTCATGAACTCAAATGATAATATCTTCCAACCAAAGGTTTTAATGTCTCGTGCTTGGTACAATTTTTTCAAAGAAAATCACGATGAATTGACCAGTGAGGTAAAAAGAAACGCTAGAAACCGAAGCTTTGGAAAAAAATATATCCAACTATTGTTGTCTTGGATTTGGCTCCACATGATGATATCATGGTTATAAACACTAGAAATAAAACTTACACTAATAAGAGTAAAGTTGACTCTTTCTGAACCACTTTTTCTCCTAGATCATTATCCCAAGATGCAAACCCCCAGGTTGAAAGGTCTTCGAATTATCAAGTATTTTCAAATCCCTTACCTCCATACAAATATAATATCCTCAATCAGTTAGCTAATATTAAGGTAGATTCTTCTCTTTTGGTCATGGTCATCATCCCAGAACAACAACATGATCTAAAAAATTTCATGGAAGGTGAAACTTCCATAGTAGCTAATTTGACTAAAACTTATGATGGAGATGAGTCAAATGTAAATAGAATAGGTGTAAATAATTTTAGAAACCTTGTAAAAAAAAACCCTTTCTATATTTCTAAAAATTACGGATAAAATAGCTCATTGCTTCCTGGGCCTGATTCGAACGTTATGTCCAAAATTATTATGGAAGAGCTAGGCCTCTCTTGCACCAATGAAAATGCAAGGAGTATTCTCTCTTATAATAATCAATGATGGTATACCATAGGTGAGATAAAATATGTAACTCTAGTACTCTATGCTAACTGTGAAATAGGAACCACTCTTAATATACAAGTCAACGATATGCTTGTTAGTAACTATTCAATTATTTTTGGTAGATATTGGTAGGCCCTAATCAATGGTTACCTATCACTAGATGGTTCACATTTATCCATCTCTAATAATGGAAAGAATATTATTGTCCTAAGTGAAGGAAGGATTTCACCTTACATTGAAAGTGTTCCTCAGCCTAATTTAAATTACGTTGATGAGGACATGGGTGTCTATTCGATATGGGTTGTTGAAGGTGACATGTTTCTTGAACCAACTGATTATGATGACGGTATGTGGCATATTCACTTTGACGGTTCATGTTCAAACAAAGGTAATGGGGAAGGCATTATATTATACTCTCTTGTAGGAAAACTTCACAATTTTTCCTTTAGATTAGAATTTTCCTATATGAACAATGTTGTTGAGTTTCAAGCCTTATTGTTAGGCATTGAAAATTCTTATAATCTCTGTTGTGGTCATCTTACTATTTTTGGTGATTCAGAACTTGTTGTGAATTTAGTCAGGAAAATCTATAAGCCCAACAACAAGTTACTTAAAAGGTACACCCAAGCTATTTGGAAATTAATCTCAAATCTACCATGTTTCAACATCACTCATATTAAAAGAGAACTTAATTCTATGGCTGATAGGTTTTTTTTTTTGCAGCCTCACCTACAAGACAATTTTTACCTCAGAGAACACATTGCACATTTATGTCTCTTTATCGACCTCATCTTCTTGATAACGTAGAATCTTGGCAAGTTTTTTCTAGATGAAGAAGGTATATGTGCCTTCATACAAAATAACCTTACAAGCCTTAAGAGATCATTTCCCTTGAAAATTATAAAATTACTAAAGGCTTAACTCCTCTTGAGAGTTCATTCTCGATGAGTGATGTAAGAAATAAAGAAAATAATAAATAAGAGGAGTCTAAAAGAAAATTTGGGGATACCATCCCCTTGAACATTGGAACCCTCGAGTCCCCAAATATTATTAAAATAGGTTCTCAAATCTCTTATGAATAAAAAAAGAAGTTCATGGACTTGTTCCAAGAATTTCGTGATTTTTTTACCTGGTCTTATGAGGATCTTCGTGGTTTTGATCCTAATATTATACAACATTCCATTCCCATTAAGGAAGGGGAAAATATAGTTAGGTAGAAACATAGACCTATGAATCTTGTACTCGAAGCTACAATCCAAAGAGAAGTGGAAACTATTTCCAGTTAAGTATTCTGAATGGGTATCGAATCTTGTTCCCATTCGGAAGAAAACAGGTTAGACTAGGATTTGTGTTGATTTTTTTGCTTTAAATAGAGAAAGTGTAAAAGATAAATTTCCACTTCCTAACATCAAAATGATCAGAAAAAGAGTTACAGAATCTGAAATGATGTCCTCACTTGTCTGGTTATAATCAAATTAAAGTCAATAGGATCGATAAATATAAAACTGCATTTACAACCCGCTCCGACACCTTTTCCTATGAACGAATGTCGTTTGGATTATCTAATGCAAGTGCCACTTTTAAGAGCGTTATGCAGTTATATTTCGATGATCTAATTGGTAAGATAGATAAAGTTTATCTTGATGATTTAATAGTTTATTCGAAAACCCGGTCATATCATTTTGATCATGTTTGAAAAGTCTTCATGCGATGTAGAAAATTTTCCATTTCTTTGAATCCTTTGAAGTCTATTTTTGGTGTCACCCAAGGTAGAATTCTCGTTTCATATTTTTTCTAATTTAGGAATAAGAATAGATCCTGATAAGGTTCCCACAATCCTTAGTCTCCCTTCCCCTACATCAAAGAAAGAAATTCAATCTTTTATGGGCACTATAAATTTTGTCTGGAGGCTCGTTCCTGATTTCACTGTCATAGTTAAACCAATCCATAGTATGCTAAAACATGATCATCCTTTCTATTGGAAAGATGATTTTGAAAGGGATTTCATAAAGATAAAGAAAAAAATCAGTTCCACACCAGTTTCAGTGAAACCAAAATTTGAAAAAAGACTTCATTGTATATACAAATGCTACAAAAGAAGCAATTTTTGCAATTCTTATGAAAAATGATGATGAAAATAATGAAAATATTGTATCTTACATGATTCATATCTTATCGAATTATGAAATTAAATATTCTTACATTGAGAATCATGCTTTCTCTCTTGTTAAAGCTATAGAAATTTTTCTCCATTTTATTTGGGGAAAGCACACATAGGTAAAAGTCCCTTTGCCTGCTGTCAAGTTTTTAATTTCACAAATGCATCTTTCAAGTAAGATTTCACATTGTCTTGTGAAAATTCAGGAGCATGATTTGAGAATCATTAAATCCAAAATGATCAAGGGATGTGGTTTATACTTTCACTTAGATCAACATCCTGAACTGAGTGAACTTTATAAAGAAGAAGATAATCCTCTATCAACATAGTTTTATATTGAAAACCATAATCTTACTCTTTCTGAACTCCCTTGGTACAAAGATATCATTAATTACTTTCAATTTCAAAGGTTTCCATATCATTTGAACCCTCATCAACAAAGGAGGCTCCATCTTGAAGCTTATAGGTACCTCATTTTAGGAGACTCTTCATTCAAAATGTTTGTTGATGGGTTGTTGCTATGATGCATAGACGATAACACAGTCCAAATTATATTAAATAGGATTCGCGGATCAACAACATCTATTGTTCATATTAGTGATCATTTTGTTACTAAATCCACTACCTTTAAAATCTGCAAGACTGGTTATTACCGGCCATCCATTTTTAGAGATTCATATGAATTTGTAAGGGCCTGTGATAAATTCCAAAAGCTCACTGGTAGAGAAAATTTCTCTACTATGCCCTTACAGCCTGTCCTTCCTAATTTTCCATTTTCTAAATGGGGTATAGATTTTATTGGTATTATCAAACCACTATCTTCTACAGGTCATGTTTAGATATTAACGATTACATATTACTTCAGAAAGTGGGTTGAAGTTGTACCTCTTAGACACGGTCAAGATGAACAAGTTATCTCTTTCCTAGAATCTAATATCTTTTCTCGATTTGGTCTTCCCATCAAAATCATTTCAGATAATGGGCCAACTTTCATCTCTCCAAATCTTACTCATTTTCTTAAGAATTTTGGTGTCAAACACTTCACTTCCTCTGCCTGTTACCCTCAAGGAAATGGGCAAGCTGAGTCAACTGACAAGACTTTGGTCAAGATCTTGAAAATGATTATAGAGGATAATCCCCGCTAGTGGAATACACTTCTCACTTATGCACTTTGGTCATATTGTACTAGTACTAAGTCTAGTACATGCCACACCCCATTTCAGTTGTTGTACGATCGATAAGATATTATGCCAATTGAACTAGAACTGACCTCTTTATGTTTGGCATTGCAAGTTGAAGAGTTGAATTCTACTGATATTTATCAGAGAATGAATGTATTACTTTCAATAGAAGAATAGAGAAGTCATGCTCTATAAAATTTAAATAGAAGGAAGCAAATAGTCAAGAAATATTTTAATAAAAGACCAAATCTGTTGATTTTAAGGTTGATGAGAAAGTACTACTCTGGGATTTTTCTCATGCTAAAAGAGGAAGACATTCCAAGTTTCAAAAAAATTGTGGCTATGTCCATTTAAGATTTCATATGTCCTTGGTACCAAATCATATTTATAAAAGGATATGGATGAGCGATTATTTTCCTATAGTACCAATGGTTTGCATCTTAAGCACTATGTTGAACCAAGTTGATTATGAATTATTGATTGAGTGATTTGTAAATAATTTTCTATTTTGTACATACTTGCTTGTTACTTTTGAGTTTAGTTTGTTGTTTTATTTTATCAGTTTTATTTGGTCTTTTTGGTTTTGAACCCTTTTGTTGAGATAGAGTCAACTAGATCATTCAAGACACAAGATAGATCATTGTTTTCAAATATTGTTAGACAGTTTTGAAGCTAAATAGATAGCGAAGATATTATGATTATCTTTTCTTCTAAATTTTGTATGAATTAATATCGTATACCTTCAATTACAATCTTAGCTAGAAACTGAACAGTTGTGACTCTCTCCCCTTTCTCTTTTCCCTTTCTACCCTCCATACTACTTTTGAATAAGAGCATATCAGAAGATTTTGAAATATTTTTTCAGTAAAGGTGAAGCTTCTGTGAAAATTATCTGCCCAAGTGATATTACTATCTATATGTCTGTTATATCAATAGGAGAAAACCCCCTCATACATTCCACTTTCCATAAATTTCTCCATGGAGTCTCATTTCATATATCATTTTATTTCTTATTTAATTTCCCCCTGTTATATAAATTTTCCTACCTGATCCATTTCTATCACTTCTCATTACCTACCCCGGTTGATTTTGTCAAAACCAAAGTTCATGAGCTCTAATCTATTACAAGCATATTTCCTTGTGGATTCGCTAGTCATTGATGCAAAAATGCACAACAAGAATCCTTCCTACAAAATATTGCAATGCACTATATTATTCTATCACTATATTATCTAACTAGTAGGTGGGACCCCTTAGAGAAACTATATTAAGTTGATTTCGCTCCTTTTTCTTTAAGAAAGAAATGTAGCTTGCAACAAATGACTTGATTATAGTTTGGTATTCTATCCTATCATACATGCATGAATGGTTTCTTGGATAGAGAACTACAATGCTCCTAATACTTATATGGCATTAAATATATTGTCATCATGTTTAAAATGAAAAAAAGGATGTAAAAATACCTATTGCGCTAGTGCTATGCTACTTATGATTACATGATTTTGAATCTTGTTATAATAAGCTCATGACATATTTAAAAGGATGGTTAATTTCTATCATATCCATATATATCATGTAACAATAATGGTATCATGTTAAGTTTTCAATATCATACAAGTATGAACGAAGTCGACATTCCTTAAGGCTCACATATCATATGGCTAACATATGTCACATGAATTGAATTTTAAGTTGGAATTATTGGTTGATAAAGCGTTGACACTTTATGTCATTTGTGACTGCGGTATAGTGGTGGAATTTGTTATTGTTTTGAGACCGATAGATTTCAATGCATGGTACCAAAGCTCAATTTTGAGTCTGAATTGGTGATTGAGTACATTCCACCGTGTAACATTTGATTGGTTATCATGGGAAGGTTGGTGAGATTTGGTTTTGTTGAGGTGATGTGAATTAAAGTAGATTTAATGCACTCTCTGTTGGTTTTCTTTCGTGAGGTGTACCACTTTTTCGCATTATCACTTGTTTGGAAATTATTTTTTTCTCTTAGCTGAGGGTTTTGAGTTTGGAATTTTGTTGGTGGTTGGATAACGATCTTTGGATATTCTTTCATGGTTATTTAGTCTACTTGGAAATGTATGGAATTTTTTTACTCTT
>ML809103.1:83854-112839 GCA_009831015.1 Picea engelmannii | reverse complement strand
AGGATTGGTAAAACAAAGTTTGAATGGATATATTTAAAAAAAATTATATATGGATTTTCTGAGGGTAATTTATTAAATGAGACTTTTGGTTAATTTATTTTAATCGAACTCCAAGGAATCAAAAGGAAAAAAAATTATTATATTTTGAGTCCTGGAATTGTTCACGTTAGTTGATGATTGATGGATGATAAGTTGTCTACCAAAAAGAACATTGATCATTTTCATTTCCTCTCCATAATTTCACTTTACATAAACTATAAAGCCCTCATTTTTCCAAAAATCATTTTTATTCCCATGTTCTGTTTTAAAAGAAAATCTGATTGTATAGAAGCCGTGTAATTTGGAAAAAAATGTTAAGAGGATATTTTGAAGAGGAACAGTCAGAAGTATTAATGAAATCAATATTTGAGTGAATATGGTGATATTATTATAAAAGTGATCTTAGATTAAGAATTAATCTTGTTTAGAACAGTAACCATTGTTTCCTTTTTGTGCATTCTGGTTTTCATTCATTACAAATCTGATCACATCCCATATTTCATTAAAAATCATTGTTCTAAATAACGATAGTTGTATATATAAGTTAACAGAATGAATATGATTATTACATGAAGAGTAATGGATTGATTGCATGCATGATAGTGTGTGAACTAATAACAGCCAATATTTTAAATTTATCTTTAGACAAGTAAATTGATGGTTGATCAACCTTTATTATTTCATATTTTGATCTAAGTTTTCTTTCATACAATGAGTTTCTTTAGTAGAGGAATCCATGGCATAGGTGGAGGAAGAGGCATAAACAATGTTTGGCAGAGAGGCAAGAGGAAGAGGAGACCTAGATTCTCCATTCATTTTGATGTTGATCCTCAATAGTTGAATCAACTATTTCAAGTTGGGTTCTTTAAATTAGTGGGCCAATGAGTGTATTAGCCACTTTGTAGACTAGAAATACCTCCTTACCAACCTCTCCCAAGTCTTTCAAATTTCCATGTTCTAGCTCACGTGTCCCTCCAGCTAGAGGTTTCTATCAATGACGGCTGGCAGGATGTTGTTCATTCTCATGTAGTTCATCATGATGGTTGGCCCACCATTTTGATTTCATTCCCACCTCCACCTCCACTAAACCAACATGCCCATCATATTGATCATATTCCATCCCCTCTTCAATCCTCATATTCAAGCAAAAGACTCAATAAAACCATCCATGAGAATATATCAAGAAAAGGTAAAAAAGTGGCCACTCATTCTAAGTCATCTAATGATTCCTCTCAGTGAGTCACCTCACATTCCCAACAAATCAATGAACTGTCTCCAGCTCTTAAGTTCATCCTGAGGCATCGAATGAGCCACTCACTAAGAAGGCTCACTCAACAAAGAAATTACAAAAAAAAAGCAATGAGAAGAGGTTGCTTAACATAGTAAATATGGCTTTTGATATTCCATGTTTGTTTCTAGTGGTCGCTAGCCACTCACTAAGAAGGATCACTCAACAAACAAAGTAAGAAAGGAAACAAGCAGCGAGAAGAGACAGACTGCTTAACACAATAAATATGGCTTTTGATATTCCATGTTTGTTTCTAGTGTTCAACACTTTGTTTATGTTTTGAATTTTTTTGGACATCTTGATACTATTATATTCATTTTTGGACAACAAATCAATAATTTCTATTCGTGGTGGAAAATACATTTTATTTATTTGGTGTGTGTGTGTGTGTGGATTATTTTTGGAGACACAAGGGGTTGATAAATGTGATTGTTTATGTGTATATTTATGAGGTGGTTTGATTTATTATTTAAATAAATTATGGAGAAACAAGGAGGAAATCAAACTTAAAAGGATTTAAGGAATTGGGGTCCCACCTATTAGTTATTATTTAGGATTTAAGGAATTGGGGGTCCCACCTATTAGTTATTATTTATTAAACATTGTATCTATTGTTATTATTTAATATTGTCCCAAACTAATATTAAGTAATTTATGACTTAACTAAAGGTAATTTGAAACTACCACAACTTCTTTTGAGGAAGATAAAAATTGATCAAAGGAAGGGACAAAAGGGAGAGAACAAAGAAATACATTTTTGATAAAGGTTTTCTCTTAAACTTGTGAGATCAATTACTTTCATTCATTAGGATTTATCATAGAGTCTTAACCATTTTGTTGATAGTAGTGTCTTATTGAAGATAGAAGGATTCAAAGATTGAGATACATTATTCAATAACTTATTTTAGAAAGGTTGATCATTTCATATTGACAGTCTGTGTATTCTGATCTTTTCATGAATTAGTTTTCATTACTGCTATGGACTATTTTGTAGATTCAACAGATGATACTTTCATGGCTAAGATGATATAGATTTATAGTCTCAGTATTCACTTGTTGTCAGATTCTTTTTGTATGTTCCCATCAAAGATCTCTAAATCCATTGTTGGTCCTTACCCTCACAGGGGTTTGAAAAGAAGGTTATGATTGTAAATTGGAGTGAAATCAATAAAAGTGTTTTATTGATTTTGATCTCACATGTGTATACTCTGGTATCAGATTTGTATTTCATTTGTTCGTTAATTCTCAAACACAATTCATATATATTTTACTTTCTTCTTTTGCACAATTTAATTATAAAAAAAAGAAATACAACATTGATTCCTTGTAATTATTACTTGAGAATTAATTGAAAACTTTTTCTAAGTCTATAAACCCTAGGTGATAATCCTAACTATATTACCCTAGCCATGTAATATTAAAAAATGTTGGACTAAGCTTCCTCATAACTTTTCTTCAACATTTATTCGGTGACCATACTAGGGAGATCTTTTCCATATCTCTCTCGTTGTTGTATCTTTATTTTTGTAATTAGTTTCTTTGGTTTTTTTTCTTATTTTGGCTCTAATTGATTATTTCCATGACTGTACCTGTTACTAGACATCCCAATATTGGTGATGTTCTTAACGATCAAACTAGTATTTCCTCGACTTTTCTTAACAACATTTTAGAAACTGCTAACAGTCGCGTTGAATTGCATAATTCTTGGAAAGTCATTTCCAAATATATCAGAGTATGTGAACAGTGGGAGGCCCTACAAAGGCTTCCCATAAATAAACTTCCTCATTAGGTCATTCACAAATTTCCTCCATCTCTCGTTCTTCTCGAAGAAAAGGAGGTTTCTCCCCTGAAGTCTATCCTATATATGAGATAGGGATGAGAAAGGTAATCATACAAATCCAACAAACTAATATACATAAGAAATTATATGATTATGTTATTTCTAGTGTACTTCTAACCTCGTTTAATTTTAAAATGACATCTTATGGTAGTGGTAATGGTATCAGAGTTTCCTCTTTACAACCTTCAACATAATTTGTAATTGGTAGCATTTATAGCCATGTAATTCCAGTCCAGTCTACAACTAGTCTGAATAAAGTCATTAAAAAATATGGTATTTTTCAATTTGAAGAATATGATACCACCACTCCATGGCAAGTATCTTCTCCTCTAAATATTACACCAACTTCTCAACCCCTTCCTAAGTTTAAGCATCATTTACCCAAATTTTGGGGGAAATGGAACTATTACTACTAATGAACACTTAGTTGCCTTTTCTAATGCTTTCTATAATATAGGGTGAACGACAATGATACATGTACATGCACTTATTCATCAACTCTCTAGAAGGGAAGGGCACTGCAAAATTATTTGACTTTCCACCTAAAATCCTTCCCACATGGGAATAATTGGTCTATTGGTTTAAATCGACGTACGAGAAACCCAAAATCCCAAATGATCAATTAAAGGAATGCAATAATATTATCTATAACAATGGTGAGACTATCCAATCATTTAATCTTTGTTTCACCAATTTGTACAATCAAATTCCTGAACTGGTTCACCCTCATAACCAATCGGCTTTCATGCACTATTACAATACTTTACCCTCTTCCTATCATGAAAAATTGGAAGAAAATTATATAGACAATATTGGATCTGCATTTTAGACTCGTCTTGAGTATGAAGAGAATCTGGAAATAACTGGTCTCCCCAAAGGAGATTATGTAAGAGAAACTAATATGTCTACAGTCTTGCAGCTTATGCAAGACATGAATAATCAAATGATTGGTTATGAGAAAATGGGAATTCCCATTCATGTTGAGTCTTATTCCCATGCAGCCTTCATGAACTCAAATGATAATATCTTCCAACCAAAGGTTTTAATGTCTCGTGCTTGGTACAATTTTTTCAAAGAAAATCACGATGAATTGACCAGTGAGGTAAAAAGAAACGCTAGAAACCGAAGCTTTGGAAAAAAATATATCCAACTATTGTTGTCTTGGATTTGGCTCCACATGATGATATCATGGTTATAAACACTAGAAATAAAACTTACACTAATAAGAGTAAAGTTGACTCTTTCTGAACCACTTTTTCTCCTAGATCATTATCCCAAGATGCAAACCCCCAGGTTGAAAGGTCTTCGAATTATCAAGTATTTTCAAATCCCTTACCTCCATACAAATATAATATCCTCAATCAGTTAGCTAATATTAAGGTAGATTCTTCTCTTTTGGTCATGGTCATCATCCCAGAACAACAACATGATCTAAAAAATTTCATGGAAGGTGAAACTTCCATAGTAGCTAATTTGACTAAAACTTATGATGGAGATGAGTCAAATGTAAATAGAATAGGTGTAAATAATTTTAGAAACCTTGTAAAAAAAAACCCTTTCTATATTTCTAAAAATTACGGATAAAATAGCTCATTGCTTCCTGGGCCTGATTCGAACGTTATGTCCAAAATTATTATGGAAGAGCTAGGCCTCTCTTGCACCAATGAAAATGCAAGGAGTATTCTCTCTTATAATAATCAATGATGGTATACCATAGGTGAGATAAAATATGTAACTCTAGTACTCTATGCTAACTGTGAAATAGGAACCACTCTTAATATACAAGTCAACGATATGCTTGTTAGTAACTATTCAATTATTTTTGGTAGATATTGGTAGGCCCTAATCAATGGTTACCTATCACTAGATGGTTCACATTTATCCATCTCTAATAATGGAAAGAATATTATTGTCCTAAGTGAAGGAAGGATTTCACCTTACATTGAAAGTGTTCCTCAGCCTAATTTAAATTACGTTGATGAGGACATGGGTGTCTATTCGATATGGGTTGTTGAAGGTGACATGTTTCTTGAACCAACTGATTATGATGACGGTATGTGGCATATTCACTTTGACGGTTCATGTTCAAACAAAGGTAATGGGGAAGGCATTATATTATACTCTCTTGTAGGAAAACTTCACAATTTTTCCTTTAGATTAGAATTTTCCTATATGAACAATGTTGTTGAGTTTCAAGCCTTATTGTTAGGCATTGAAAATTCTTATAATCTCTGTTGTGGTCATCTTACTATTTTTGGTGATTCAGAACTTGTTGTGAATTTAGTCAGGAAAATCTATAAGCCCAACAACAAGTTACTTAAAAGGTACACCCAAGCTATTTGGAAATTAATCTCAAATCTACCATGTTTCAACATCACTCATATTAAAAGAGAACTTAATTCTATGGCTGATAGGTTTTTTTTTTTGCAGCCTCACCTACAAGACAATTTTTACCTCAGAGAACACATTGCACATTTATGTCTCTTTATCGACCTCATCTTCTTGATAACGTAGAATCTTGGCAAGTTTTTTCTAGATGAAGAAGGTATATGTGCCTTCATACAAAATAACCTTACAAGCCTTAAGAGATCATTTCCCTTGAAAATTATAAAATTACTAAAGGCTTAACTCCTCTTGAGAGTTCATTCTCGATGAGTGATGTAAGAAATAAAGAAAATAATAAATAAGAGGAGTCTAAAAGAAAATTTGGGGATACCATCCCCTTGAACATTGGAACCCTCGAGTCCCCAAATATTATTAAAATAGGTTCTCAAATCTCTTATGAATAAAAAAAGAAGTTCATGGACTTGTTCCAAGAATTTCGTGATTTTTTTACCTGGTCTTATGAGGATCTTCGTGGTTTTGATCCTAATATTATACAACATTCCATTCCCATTAAGGAAGGGGAAAATATAGTTAGGTAGAAACATAGACCTATGAATCTTGTACTCGAAGCTACAATCCAAAGAGAAGTGGAAACTATTTCCAGTTAAGTATTCTGAATGGGTATCGAATCTTGTTCCCATTCGGAAGAAAACAGGTTAGACTAGGATTTGTGTTGATTTTTTTGCTTTAAATAGAGAAAGTGTAAAAGATAAATTTCCACTTCCTAACATCAAAATGATCAGAAAAAGAGTTACAGAATCTGAAATGATGTCCTCACTTGTCTGGTTATAATCAAATTAAAGTCAATAGGATCGATAAATATAAAACTGCATTTACAACCCGCTCCGACACCTTTTCCTATGAACGAATGTCGTTTGGATTATCTAATGCAAGTGCCACTTTTAAGAGCGTTATGCAGTTATATTTCGATGATCTAATTGGTAAGATAGATAAAGTTTATCTTGATGATTTAATAGTTTATTCGAAAACCCGGTCATATCATTTTGATCATGTTTGAAAAGTCTTCATGCGATGTAGAAAATTTTCCATTTCTTTGAATCCTTTGAAGTCTATTTTTGGTGTCACCCAAGGTAGAATTCTCGTTTCATATTTTTTCTAATTTAGGAATAAGAATAGATCCTGATAAGGTTCCCACAATCCTTAGTCTCCCTTCCCCTACATCAAAGAAAGAAATTCAATCTTTTATGGGCACTATAAATTTTGTCTGGAGGCTCGTTCCTGATTTCACTGTCATAGTTAAACCAATCCATAGTATGCTAAAACATGATCATCCTTTCTATTGGAAAGATGATTTTGAAAGGGATTTCATAAAGATAAAGAAAAAAATCAGTTCCACACCAGTTTCAGTGAAACCAAAATTTGAAAAAAGACTTCATTGTATATACAAATGCTACAAAAGAAGCAATTTTTGCAATTCTTATGAAAAATGATGATGAAAATAATGAAAATATTGTATCTTACATGATTCATATCTTATCGAATTATGAAATTAAATATTCTTACATTGAGAATCATGCTTTCTCTCTTGTTAAAGCTATAGAAATTTTTCTCCATTTTATTTGGGGAAAGCACACATAGGTAAAAGTCCCTTTGCCTGCTGTCAAGTTTTTAATTTCACAAATGCATCTTTCAAGTAAGATTTCACATTGTCTTGTGAAAATTCAGGAGCATGATTTGAGAATCATTAAATCCAAAATGATCAAGGGATGTGGTTTATACTTTCACTTAGATCAACATCCTGAACTGAGTGAACTTTATAAAGAAGAAGATAATCCTCTATCAACATAGTTTTATATTGAAAACCATAATCTTACTCTTTCTGAACTCCCTTGGTACAAAGATATCATTAATTACTTTCAATTTCAAAGGTTTCCATATCATTTGAACCCTCATCAACAAAGGAGGCTCCATCTTGAAGCTTATAGGTACCTCATTTTAGGAGACTCTTCATTCAAAATGTTTGTTGATGGGTTGTTGCTATGATGCATAGACGATAACACAGTCCAAATTATATTAAATAGGATTCGCGGATCAACAACATCTATTGTTCATATTAGTGATCATTTTGTTACTAAATCCACTACCTTTAAAATCTGCAAGACTGGTTATTACCGGCCATCCATTTTTAGAGATTCATATGAATTTGTAAGGGCCTGTGATAAATTCCAAAAGCTCACTGGTAGAGAAAATTTCTCTACTATGCCCTTACAGCCTGTCCTTCCTAATTTTCCATTTTCTAAATGGGGTATAGATTTTATTGGTATTATCAAACCACTATCTTCTACAGGTCATGTTTAGATATTAACGATTACATATTACTTCAGAAAGTGGGTTGAAGTTGTACCTCTTAGACACGGTCAAGATGAACAAGTTATCTCTTTCCTAGAATCTAATATCTTTTCTCGATTTGGTCTTCCCATCAAAATCATTTCAGATAATGGGCCAACTTTCATCTCTCCAAATCTTACTCATTTTCTTAAGAATTTTGGTGTCAAACACTTCACTTCCTCTGCCTGTTACCCTCAAGGAAATGGGCAAGCTGAGTCAACTGACAAGACTTTGGTCAAGATCTTGAAAATGATTATAGAGGATAATCCCCGCTAGTGGAATACACTTCTCACTTATGCACTTTGGTCATATTGTACTAGTACTAAGTCTAGTACATGCCACACCCCATTTCAGTTGTTGTACGATCGATAAGATATTATGCCAATTGAACTAGAACTGACCTCTTTATGTTTGGCATTGCAAGTTGAAGAGTTGAATTCTACTGATATTTATCAGAGAATGAATGTATTACTTTCAATAGAAGAATAGAGAAGTCATGCTCTATAAAATTTAAATAGAAGGAAGCAAATAGTCAAGAAATATTTTAATAAAAGACCAAATCTGTTGATTTTAAGGTTGATGAGAAAGTACTACTCTGGGATTTTTCTCATGCTAAAAGAGGAAGACATTCCAAGTTTCAAAAAAATTGTGGCTATGTCCATTTAAGATTTCATATGTCCTTGGTACCAAATCATATTTATAAAAGGATATGGATGAGCGATTATTTTCCTATAGTACCAATGGTTTGCATCTTAAGCACTATGTTGAACCAAGTTGATTATGAATTATTGATTGAGTGATTTGTAAATAATTTTCTATTTTGTACATACTTGCTTGTTACTTTTGAGTTTAGTTTGTTGTTTTATTTTATCAGTTTTATTTGGTCTTTTTGGTTTTGAACCCTTTTGTTGAGATAGAGTCAACTAGATCATTCAAGACACAAGATAGATCATTGTTTTCAAATATTGTTAGACAGTTTTGAAGCTAAATAGATAGCGAAGATATTATGATTATCTTTTCTTCTAAATTTTGTATGAATTAATATCGTATACCTTCAATTACAATCTTAGCTAGAAACTGAACAGTTGTGACTCTCTCCCCTTTCTCTTTTCCCTTTCTACCCTCCATACTACTTTTGAATAAGAGCATATCAGAAGATTTTGAAATATTTTTTCAGTAAAGGTGAAGCTTCTGTGAAAATTATCTGCCCAAGTGATATTACTATCTATATGTCTGTTATATCAATAGGAGAAAACCCCCTCATACATTCCACTTTCCATAAATTTCTCCATGGAGTCTCATTTCATATATCATTTTATTTCTTATTTAATTTCCCCCTGTTATATAAATTTTCCTACCTGATCCATTTCTATCACTTCTCATTACCTACCCCGGTTGATTTTGTCAAAACCAAAGTTCATGAGCTCTAATCTATTACAAGCATATTTCCTTGTGGATTCGCTAGTCATTGATGCAAAAATGCACAACAAGAATCCTTCCTACAAAATATTGCAATGCACTATATTATTCTATCACTATATTATCTAACTAGTAGGTGGGACCCCTTAGAGAAACTATATTAAGTTGATTTCGCTCCTTTTTCTTTAAGAAAGAAATGTAGCTTGCAACAAATGACTTGATTATAGTTTGGTATTCTATCCTATCATACATGCATGAATGGTTTCTTGGATAGAGAACTACAATGCTCCTAATACTTATATGGCATTAAATATATTGTCATCATGTTTAAAATGAAAAAAAGGATGTAAAAATACCTATTGCGCTAGTGCTATGCTACTTATGATTACATGATTTTGAATCTTGTTATAATAAGCTCATGACATATTTAAAAGGATGGTTAATTTCTATCATATCCATATATATCATGTAACAATAATGGTATCATGTTAAGTTTTCAATATCATACAAGTATGAACGAAGTCGACATTCCTTAAGGCTCACATATCATATGGCTAACATATGTCACATGAATTGAATTTTAAGTTGGAATTATTGGTTGATAAAGCGTTGACACTTTATGTCATTTGTGACTGCGGTATAGTGGTGGAATTTGTTATTGTTTTGAGACCGATAGATTTCAATGCATGGTACCAAAGCTCAATTTTGAGTCTGAATTGGTGATTGAGTACATTCCACCGTGTAACATTTGATTGGTTATCATGGGAAGGTTGGTGAGATTTGGTTTTGTTGAGGTGATGTGAATTAAAGTAGATTTAATGCACTCTCTGTTGGTTTTCTTTCGTGAGGTGTACCACTTTTTCGCATTATCACTTGTTTGGAAATTATTTTTTTCTCTTAGCTGAGGGTTTTGAGTTTGGAATTTTGTTGGTGGTTGGATAACGATCTTTGGATATTCTTTCATGGTTATTTAGTCTACTTGGAAATGTATGGAATTTTTTTACTCTTCTAGCATCAATAAGCTACTTTGCTTAGATAATTTTGAATATTGGCTCAAGTTTGGTTTCATTTTATATGTGTGTTATGAGTGTGAATTTGTGTTATGTGTGGATATTTTGAAGATTGTTAATGGAGAGTTGTCATATGTTTTTGGTTAAGTATTAAATAAAACAATGACTTGGTTTTTAACAGTAGTGATATTTATGACCTGGGTTTTAAATTGCAACTATGTTACAGTTTGGTTTGAAAGGAAAAAGAATTTCGAGTGAAATACAATATTACCAACATTCTAGTGTTGATATGGTTGTGGTACTCTATCGAACATCATTGGATTATTTTCATTTGGTATGTTATCTAGGTGGATATTGGTGGCCACCCACCTATTCCAACTGGCTCCTCTTGACAATTTTTTTAGTTCAACATGTTTCTCTGTAATGATGACATTTCTTTGTAATTGTGGGTTCTGCACCTATGGGGCTATACTGAAGCTCTACATAACATGCAGGTGGATATTGGTGGCTTACCACCTATTCCAACTGGCTTATTTTGGAATTTTTCATGTTAGTACATCTTTCTGTACTTCTAGGTCCGTTTTGGGGCCCTAAACAGTGTTTTTTTGGCTTTCCACAATCAAACTGTAGACAGAGTCAAAGTTTGATGACATAATGTGTAGTTCTCGAAAATACCTTTCCAATGGGCTATCACACACCTAAAATGGAGGTCATATGCAAGATTTACGACCTTGGGAAGTTGAGGTGCCAACTTACCCATCAAAGCCCACACAACTTTTGGTGTTTCATCTCCTCGGGTTAGGTTTTTGGATGTCTAGGGTTTTTCCATTCATGAGTAATGTTAAAAATTCCTCTTGAGCCTCATTGTAATCATTTTTATTAGATGAATGCACATAACAACCACATCTCTTCTTGGACATAGCTACCACCATTTGAGCAAGTTGTTTTCAGTTCTACAGGTTTATTGTTTCAACCTATTTTATTTATTCAATGGAAGTTATTGTTCATTGGATAATTGTGTTTCTTAACCATATATCTGTGTTATTGTATTCAATATGTTATTCTTTTTGTTCCACTCATAAATTTGGATCAGTGGTATCTGACCAGTCTACTCTTCATTTATTTTTCTACATAGATGTCCTCAACAAGATTCGAGTACAAGAAGTTGGGACTCGAACCAGTCAATCCTTTGCAATATCCGTTGTGTCGGTCTCGAAAAAAACTCATGGGGGGTGAGAATAAAAATGATGGAACAAGAGGTCCTTTTAAATTGTTTCTCGAGGAAGCCCTTGCATGGCAGATGAACGAAATGATGGACCACTTTTCACAGATCCTTCGTCAACTTCCCACAAGAGACACATCTTGATAAAGCGACCATGCAACCCCATTCAAGATACAAGTAAATTTGTATATTCCATTATTTGAAGGACTGATAGATGCAAATGTTGTATATAAATGGATGAATCTACTGGAAGGGTATTTTTTTTTCCACAATTTTTTCGATAGCGGAAATATTACTTTTGAACTCCTCAAGGCCATCCCCCATCTTAAGAATGGGTGGGATACTTACTCTGGGAAAAGGGCCATAGAGGAATATTCAATATTTGAGGTCTCCCCTACATGCGATTCCTTTAGGGATGTCATTAAAGTATAGTACTACCATGTTGGAATCTACAAGGACCAGTACACAAGATGGAATAGGTTTCCCTATGAAAGGGAAAAGAAAATACCATATTTCACCAATATTTTCCATAACCTATTCACCAAATTGGGTATCAAAGACTCTAAATGACATCTGATGCTCAAATATTGTGACTCTCTGCATAGATACATTTAAACAAAAATGGAGTTTCTAGACATCACATCATTAGGTGAAGCTTAGAGATATGTTGTCAAGATCAAGCAGAAATGTAAGCAGAAGAGGAGAGATTTTGGATCCAGAAATTCGTCACAACTGAAGCAGGGAAAAGGTGGCCCCAACCCACAAAACAAGGGATAGAGAAAATATGACCACTCTCAGGACAACCGGTCCAAGTCGTAACCCAAGAAGGATCATGAGAAGTTGAATAAGGACATGGGAAAGTGGTGTGAATACCATAAAATCCCTTGGCACAACACCAAAGAATGTCTCTCCTAGCAGTCACTAGTGGTCAAGCTGAAATCTTTCGATTCAAAGGAAGATTATGACTCTGAATCAAATCTAGAAGGAGGGAAGTAGATTATCAGTGTTAAACCCAATTCCACTATCTCTACAACCAAAGTCCAGCCAAGCGAACTAGAAGAACCAAAGGAAGGGGACACCTCTTTCACTCACAGATGTGGGTAAAGGGGGCTCGGCTTCATTTCATTGTTGATAGCGACAATCAAAAGAACGTGATCTCAATAGAGGTTGTCAAGCGTTCATAACTGTTTATTATATCACACCCACGTCCCTACACCATCGGCTGGATTCTCCAAGGAATAGATCTTCATGTCAGCCAACAGTATCATCTCTCCTATGACATCAAGCCTTTCAAATACAAGGTATTGTGTGATATTTCTACCCTTGAATATTGTGATGTTATTTTAGGACACCCATATATGTGGAACTGACATGTTGTGTATGAGTCTAGAGCCCGCATTATTATTATTACTTTGGGTAGACAATTGTATAGGATACCAGAGGTAGCACCACCTACCACTATTTATTTAATTTCTCATAAGCAATGCAATAAGGTCATTTCACAGATGGGGAATTTTGTCTTCTTTGTGATCTATGCTCATAGTAAGCATAAGGTCACCACCACATCTGTGACCTCTACATAGAGCCTCTCTTTACAGAAAAATCAAGTGGACGAGATCATGGAAGAGTACATAGGCATCTTCTCCTCACCCATCGAGGTACCGACGCACTGCCAATTCAAGCATCCAATTGATCTAACCCCCGATGCACCTCTACCTAATGGACCAGTATATCTTCACTCGCTGATGGAAAATGATGAAATCAAGCATCAGATCCAAGAGATTCTTCAAAAGGGGCACATCACAACCAACTCCTCCTCTTACAGAATCTGATTGTACTGGTGCAGAATAAAGACGGGATTGGGTGACTCTGCATTGATTACAGAGCATTAAAAAAAATCACAGTCTGAAAACTGTACGCAATTCCTCAAATTGATGACCTTCTTGACCAACTCAAGGGGGAGAATTTCTTCAGCAATATTGACCTAAATTTTGGCTACCACCGGGTTTCCATCAAACCGAATGATGTATGGAAAACAAATTTCAAATCTAAAGAAGGTCTCTTAGAATGGTCTCTCATGCCCTTTGGATTAAAAAATGCACCAACAAATTTCACGAGGTTGATGGATGATGTATTGAGACCCTTCACCAACTATTTTGTGGTGGCATATCTAGATGAAATCCTCATCTTCAACAGAACTTGGGAGGAGCACATGCAACATATTCAGCAGGTTTTGAGCACTTTGTGGAAACACAAGCTATATGCCAACTTGGAAAAATTCTCCTTTGGCATGAACAGGGTCCAATAATTGGGATACATTGTTAATGAGCATGGGTTACAAGTGGATCCAGCTAATATCCAAGTCATCTATGACTTTCTAGCCCCGACCACACTAACCAAGCTTCGAAGCTTATTGGGACATGCCAACTTGTACTGATGGTTCGTGTTGGGATTCTCCCATATTGCATGAGACCTCAACCAAGTGACCAAGGGCAATGTAAGGGAAACGTTTTCATGGGCGAAGGCACAAAAATGAGCATTTGATGATCTGAATCATCACTTGTGCTCAGCTCCAGTACTCTCCTTACCCGATCTGCAACAATCATTCGATATTGAGACTAATGCATTTCACTATGTTATAGGTGCAGTTCTCACTCAACATGGTCATCTAGTATCATATCATAGTGAGGAACTCTCAAATACCATCTGGAATCACCCCACCTATGAAAAGGAAACATATTCCAATGTACAATCATGTCTTCAATGGAAACATTACATTCTGGGAAAGGTGAAAATCATCCACACTGATCACAAGCCTCTTCATTTCATACAGACATAGGGGAAGTTGCATAATGATCACCTTCAAAAGTGGTCCACATACCTGTAGCAATTCCATCTCAACATAAAGTATAAGAAAGGGAACACAAATCATGTAATTGACTGCCTCATTCAACCTCCCATGGTTTCAATCATCATAGTGATCCATTCTTGTGGGAATGAGGAATCTAAGTGGCCCCAACTTTATCAACAAGATCTTGACTTCACCACCACCTATCATCTCTTGGGTACAGGCGTGAATGTCACCAATTTTCACATTCAAAATGGATTGTTATGACATCTGGGCCACCTCTATCTTCCTGCAAGCGAGCGTGAAAATATGATTTGGGAGGCTCACTACAGTCAGTTGGTAGGACATTTTGGCATGGAGAAAATTGTGATCGTTCTATAGAAACATTTCTATTGGCCATAACTTCGACAGGACATCAGTAAGTATATAAGATCTTGCACTGCCTCTACCATTGCCAAGATATTCATCAAGAATAAAATCTTATACACATATCATCCTACTACCGAGAGGCCTTGGGAATCCATCTCGATGGATTACATGTCTAGACTTTCATCCACCAAGAAAGGAATTTATTGTGTATTTGTAGTGGTTGATCGGTTTTTAACGATGGTCATTCCCACAGCCTTCAAGAAGAGCATCACAACGACAGATACTGCCAAACTCTTCTTTGAACGAGTTTGGGTCCATTTTGGTATACCATAGAACATCATCTTTGATCGAGACAATAGGTTCCTCAACACATTTTGGTCAATTCTCTGATCATTGTTGGACACCAAGCTCACTAAATACACTACCTTCCACCCTCAAACCAATTGCCAAATAGAGGTCTTCAATTGGATGATTGTGCACCTCTTATGTATGTATAAATTTAAGCATCTGTGTACATGGGATGAGATTCTTCCCTATGTTCAACACAGCTACAACAGGGCTCTCCATAGCTCTACCAACCATAGCCCATTTCAGGTGGGGATGGGATTCGAACCCTTGGGTCCCATTGATGTTGCACTACCTCTTGTAACCACAAAACCATAATCTTCCCATGTTCAATCTGAGGCCGACAAAGCCACTAGATTCATTAAGAGGATTCAATACATCCACCAATAGTTCCATGAGATTTTGAAGAAAACCAATGCTAACTACAAGCAACGCCATGATCAACACTGAGTATCACACGAGTTTTAGGTGGGAGACAAGGTCTGGTTACATTTGCAGAAAGAATGCCTTACATGGCCCCATCGAAAGCTCTGTCTTCTTAGATATGGGCTTTAAACTATCACCAAGGTTGTCGGTGACAATGATTTTGAGCTCAACACTCTCCCCTTCATTGGCTTGCACCCATTGTTCAATGTGGACCTCCTCCAGCCGTATTTTCCACCATTATTGGAAACCTCAGAGATCTTAGAACAATTGAAACCAACAGAGCTCAACCATGACTGCATGGAATAGGAATCCATTAATGAGAGAGTGGACACACAGGTCAAGGGAACTCATCAACAGAGGATCTAGCTTTATTAGGTTGTCAAGATAGGGCAGCTTCTACACCAAGGCAAGTGGGTCAACCGGGGCCAAATTCAGCAAAAATTTCGTCACATGATGGGGGAACTCAATTCAATGGAGACCATTTCTTCCTGAGGGGGGAGGAGTGATCCAAGTGGATATTGGTGGCCACCCAACTATTTTTACTGGCTCCTCTTGAATTTTTTTTTAGTTCAAGACGTTTATCTATAATGAGACATTTATCTGTAATTGTTGGTTCTTCACCTCTAGGGATATCTTGAAGACCTACACAACATCTAGGTGGATATTGGTGGCCACCCACCTATTCCAACTGACTTATTTTGGAATTTTTCATATCAATACATCTTTTTGTACTTCCATGGTTGTTTTGGGGCCCTAAACAGTGTGTTTTTACCCTAAACAGTGTGTTTTTTGGCTTTCCACAATCAAACTATAGATGGAGTCAAATTTTGATGACATAATGTCTAGTTATCGAAAATACCTTTCCAATGGGCTATCACACACCTAACACAAAGGTCGTATGAAAACGTTACGACCCTGGGAAGTTGAGGTACCTATTATCACCCCATAAAATATGGGAATCAACTTATGACTTGGATATTATTGATATTATCTGTATCCAGTGTTCTTATTGGAAGTTTATTTTTCATTTTGCAAAAAGGAAAAAGAAAAGAAAGAAAAGAAAAGAGGGAAAAAAGAATTAAAGCATAAGCCCCATGCAATAACAGTGACTTGGTCATACCTTTCAAGCATGATCAAGTCCTTTTAAATTTTTAATGTCGATAGACTAGTGAATACATCTGATCAGACCCTTTAATCTTGGTCAGATAGCCTCTAGGTTAGAGCTAGTGAATACATCTGACCAGACCATCTAATCCTGGTCAGATATCCCCTAGGATAAGAATTAGTGAATAAGTCTGACCAGACTGTCTAATCCTGGTCAGACACCCCTTAGGAAGAATAAAATCCTAACCCAACTGTTTAATCTGGGTTATTTGTCTCATGAAGTAGGTTAGAATGCAGATTAACTGCTTGGCCTCCCTTGCCCAAATAAATCCAGATTGATAAAGATGTTACCCTATGACTCCAGGCCTAAGTGTGGTTGAAATAATGTCCCCTTGGTGGTGTTTATGAGAAAAATCGAAGAAAACCCCATGTGAAAGCGCTAACCCTAAGTTTTGCCTACACATGACATTTTTTGCTCCCGTCCTATCCTTCATGCACCTTCCAATGGTCCAGATCACGATGAGTGTATCAACGGCTCACAGACAATCCCGGACCCCCCTCAGCGTTCTGCCTTTAACGAAGGGGGGGGGTCCGAAATCAGCAATAATCTTTGCACAGATCTGGACGGTCCAGAACAGAGCACGCAAATCCACAGCTCACATTGGATTCCGGACCCCCCCCTCCATTCTGCCTTTAACGGAGGGGGGAGGTCTGGAATTGGTTATAACGCAGACTCAGATCTGAACGGCTCTAAGCGGAGCGCTTGGATCGACGATCCACATTGAATTCCGTACCCCCCCCTCCGTTCTGCCTTTAATGGAGGGGGGGGGTCCGGAATTGGTATTAAAGAGCGAGCTAAGATCTGTGGTCAGAAATCCGGTGCGCAGATCAATGAATCATGATGGATTCTGGACCCCCCTTGGTGTTCTACTTTTAATCAACGGGGGGGGGGGTCCGGAATGAATATTCCTCACGGCAGGCCCCCTTGGTATTTGTGTCATGGTTTTGTTGGTCCATAGGTCCCATCCTCCATGTACTGTCTGACACCCCGTCGCCCCTGGATGTCATCCTCCACTAAATCCACTTGTCCCACTTGCTCCCGGGTCGAAGTCCCATCCCGTAACTGCTGTCAGTACACGTTGTCAGTACCATAACCCCCTCATTCATGGACAACCCCCTTTGGCGACTTTTGCCCCCAATCACAAACCTCCACGTCAGTCGCCCGTATACTCTAGTCACCGTCACCTGCCATATCACCCCAAGTGGCCCGTTGTCCATTAATAACTGGATAGCATACCCGTTGTCACACTGACCGTTTTCCCGCGTCCGACCGACTCATTTTTAAATAAAACTACCGTTCTCCTTTGTAGTCGTTATTCATCCATCGCGCCAGAAAACTCCTTTTCCTCCATTGCTCCCCGCATCCTTTTCACCTACAGTCAGTCGACCCCACTAACGTATTGTTTGGTGCAGGTACAGTTGCCAAAATGGCGTCTAAGACAAAGCAAGCTGAAGAAGAAGAGAATCCGTTCGTTCCCCCTCTGGTTGACCTGGATAAAATCCCCCTAGTTGACAAATATCACTTGATAGCGGACACGATATGCAGTTTTGACTTCTCTGATCTGCAGTCATGGCTCCGGGAAGTCTTCCTGGACCAGAGTGACGAGATTGGGCTCTGGGAGTCCAATCTGCCCCTCTATCTGTTCCCCCAAATTCACCATTTCCCAGAATTTGCCCTCAAATGCCAAGCCCACTACGTCCTCGACCAGAAATCCATTGTTTCTTCGTCTGGGGACATCCTCTTCTTCATCACCCCAGAAGATATCGACCAGATGATGAAAATCACCCGCCCGGAATCTGCGTCCCCATTCAACCTAGAGATCCTCACTGAGCTTTATCAAAAAATGACTTTCCCGCAGAGAGCTCAGATAATGGAGCTTTTCCTCCCCACTTCCGCTCCACTCCTGACCACCAATCCCCCGTACCCTTCCTCTTTGTTTTCCGTCAAAGGAAATCAAATTATTTCTTCCCTGTGTGCCCTGCTTGGGTACTATTCCGATCAATGGGTAGACGAACCCATCCTGGGTTTTCTATCTATCTTCTCAAATGATGAACAGTCGACCATGCAGTTCAACTACAGCGCTTTCCTAGCCTCTAACATCCATGAACAATTGGTGAATTTCACCACAGAGGGCATGTTCAGGTATTCATCCATCTTGGCTTACATGTTCGTCTACTTCCAAGCAGACAGATTCAATTTCTCCATGCAGAAGATGGACGCCGACGGGAGGCCACAGCCAGTCACGGCGTGGACTTCTCTTCTGAAATACAATTCTGTCGAATACGACTTCACAGCGTTCACTGATCAGTTTTACCACCCTGTGGTAAGTATGTTGAGTGGAATGCCTGAGCCACGAAAAAATGACGAAGTCCGAAGAATCCTACAACTCTCGGACAATGCGAAGACGGGAGACTGGTACTTGTATCAGAATCACTCCGAGATCTGAGTCTATGGGTGCGAGTTGGCACCATACAAGCTTTCGAGATATATACCGGTAAGGATTTTTGCACTGGAATATATTAGACAAATTATGAATTCTGATGATATCCACTTTGTTTCCCTTAAAAAGAAGCAACAGTTGCGGATTAAAGGGCAGATAGGCTCATTCATATGCAATAGTAGAGGCGAGGGTGATGAAGAAGACAAAATGTTAAGGGAAATGAAATTCCTTACAAGTTTCACCTGGCATTATGATCCCTGCAGGATCATTTCCGAGATGAGAATCAAAAATAAGAATACCCCATATGCGCATGAGCCCAAGTCGGAAATTGAGAGATTTGCTAATCAGACAGAATGGGAGCCTGATACATTGGTGGAAGTGGAACCAGCTGTCGGGATGGAAAGGTAGGTACCCTCAACAAGCGTGCCACTAACTTCCACACCTCAGAACCCCAAGGAAAAGAGGCCCCGACAAGAATCGTCGTCTCCCGTAACAGAGGTGTCATCGGAGGAGTTTAAGATGCACGCCAAAAATCCAAGGACAACTCCAACGACAGGCACGACAGTGGAACAAGAGATCACAACCACCACAGTGACCACCCCGGGGGTCAAGCCCGCCATTCTACCTTTCGGCTCGAGTCAACACAAGGCAATTATAGCATCGTCTATAAAATCCACAGACTCTCCCACAGATACTCCACCAAGTAAGACTGGGCCCAAATTGGGCATTTTTGAAAAATATGACTTGATCAAAGAGAAGAACCAGACTCTTACCAGCAGTGCTTATGCCCAATTCCAGAAGAAGTCATCCACAGCTCAACACAGGCTTCTTTCAGCATTCGATACAGAGAAAGGTAGGATGCATATGGACTACCTCCATGCACAAGTGTCGGATCCCAAAGTAATATCTGATTACAAAAGGGTTACCATCGAGTTCCAGGCCAAGGACGTGCACCCAGCGGACCACATGGATCTGCATAAGCAGACCGGAGATATGGCTTTCCACACTTTAGCCCACACTACATCTTTTGCTTCAAAGTATCGGATAGCTTTGAGCAATGCCCAGACCCAGCTGAAGATGGAGAAAATATCATCTTTCGCGAAGGACAACAAAATCAAAACATTGGAGGAGCTGGTCCTCAAGATTGGTTATGAACCTGCGAATGTCAAAGTAGCTGAAGAGATGATTAAGAAGAAAAATGCTGACATCGCGTCCTTAAGGAAGCAGCTAAAGCTCCCTCCAACAGAGGACCCACAAACGAAGGAGATAGCCGAAAAAGAAGGAGAAAAGGATGAAATGCTGAAATTACTCATGGAGCAGAACGCTTAGTTAAAGGAGATGGAAGCTGAGATGGAAAAACTATTAAAGGAGAGAGAGCAAGCAAATACAATGGAAGGCATCACCTTAAGTGCTATCCCAATTGCAAGATTGAGCACAATGACAGTGAAAACCGTTCCATCTACAGCAATGGTGACAACTATCCCATCCGCAACAACAATACAGGTACCAGAAGGCACCATAGACCTGGCCAAGTCTATGGAGAGAATGAATTTGCAGGAGTCTGAAATCAGTAGACTCAAGAAAGAAGTGGAAAATCTACAAGAGCTAAAGACTTCTTTCCAGATAAGTCTAGCCAAAGAGAAACAGGTGAATGAGCAAATGAAGAAGGAGTTACAGCAACTCCACAAGCAGACAATGGCAGGGAAGACCTTGTCTGAGATTAAAGAGGTTGTGTGGACCGATATTTCCAAATCCATAAACGAAATCTGGCCAATGGTTCAAATTATGTTTGAACAAAATGATTTTCTTGAGAGGAGAAAACAGGCAGTGGAGAAAATCAGAACGGAGTTGGGAGAAATGCCAGCGCAAGCTAATGAAATCATAAGGTTCCTGAATTCAAAGACCAGGGAGGAACTAGAAGAATTGAAGATCGAGGACAGGACAGAAACTATATTGGAGGTGAAAAGAGTTATGACCAAAAGAGGCCTCATGCTTTAGCTGGAGGAGAAAATCCAAGTTATGGATCAAGGAGTGCAAAAGTTTTTCCACAAGATAGATGCTCTGCAAAGCAAGGGCCTGCCTGGTATGAAGGTCATCAATGATAAATTAATGACGCTCCCTGACTACAAGAAAAGGTTGACAGAAATATCTAAGGACAGTTCAAAGTTTGCAGGGGTACAAGGGAGTATCACGGGTAGAGCCTTCATGGAGGCACTGCAGTTGGATATTAGTATTCAACACGAGATTAAACACTTATTCGTCATCAAGCCCACATTTGCTAAATACACAGACATGGATGAAGTGTATAGGAGACTGCTTAAAGTCACAGTGCCAGGTCATATCAGATGGGAGGCGCTGTATGATCTGCTAGATTAGCATATGAGCTGGCACGATCCAGTCACCTGTCTGGTCAGAAGAGGGTGCGAAGGCACCTTGCCAACGGCCTACCCCTGAAGTTCAGCAAACAGTTGCATCGAGTCATCAAAGCAGTTTTGATTAGTTAAGTTAGTTATGCTAAAAATAGAATGAACACGTCCTGATCAGTTATGACAGGAACATTTTTATTTTGACTTATAAATACTTCATGGTTCAATGTATTGAGGGTTGTTGATTCGCACACCCTATTGTTATAAAACTGTACTATTTTTGAAGGGATCTGCCATTAATAAAGAAGAGGCACTTTACAGGATTCCTGCGCATGTTCACTGGTGATGTGATTTTCTCAGTTAAATGTTTTCTTGCTCTGTAATCATCTTGTTTTTCAATAACTAATCTTTACAAATAGCGTTATGTTGCAGGATTTATCTTTGATACCCTATTTCCGATTCTAAAGATTTTAATGTTCATCTTCTAAATATCTTCAATTAAGAGATTCTTAAGTGCTTGTTAGTTGGAGTTGTTTTCCTTATCTTTCTTCTGATCATCATTTAAATTATTAAAGATCCAGTGAATGTGTTATCTCACCTTGTGAAGGTTTTCTTCAGCGTTTCTGGTTGCATCTCAGATTTTATTAGATACAGACCCCATAGCCCAATGGATGTGTAAACAGTCCCAACCAATTCAAAAACTCTTTTACAACAAAACAAAACTCGTGCCTTACCTAGCATAATATCTAAATTAATAAACAAAGCTAAATCATATAGAGAGATCCCTCTCTGAAGCTAGAAGGGCTATATCCCAGCTTTAAAAGCGGTTGGTTAAGGTTACCTTTGTAGATTTCTTCTTTTTCAACCTCTAGGAAATTTACCAAGCGCTAACATAAATGGTGACTCCACTGGGGACTGAACTAAAACTGAATACCTCACTTTTCTTCCCCTAAAGAAAGTTTGACTCTGAGAAGAAAGTAATGATTAGAGGCTGATTAACTCTGTACATATTATTTTCGGAATCTTCCTTTAAAACTCTTCCCCCTTTTTATTGCTCCTCTATGATTGTCCCTGCAGCAGTACAACCTAATATCGATCCCGGCTTAGCGAATCAAACGAATATTGCATCAAACCTTTTCAACATAATCCTCAAAACTGCCAGTAGCCGGGAAGAACTCCAACGTTCATGGGCATCCATTGAACGAGACATAGCTACTCAGGAACAAGTGGAAGCTAGATGACGACAGCGTAGAAATCGCCCCTAGTTTTCCTTCACCAGAAAATAAAAATAAAAATATATATATAAAAACCAAAAAGAGTTCTGGCTCCCAAGAAAGTTCACACTCGATCTCATCCTGACCCAGAACCCTCTATAGCGATAGATAATCCTGAGCATTTGTTAAGGTGAAAGGCCTTAGCTACCAGTTCAGCGAGTTGTACTCTCCTTCATAAGTCTCATTCTTTTTCGGGAGAACCAGATACCTTTCAAAACCTTGATCTCGATCTTTTCCCTCCACGAAACCTTGGTAGAACACGGTCTGAAACCTTTGCGTCTAAACTTGTTTTTGATCCAACTGTGTTGCAACCTCGAACCCCTGAAGTCTTGTCTCCCACGACTAAGCCACGAAGCAATACCTCAGCACCACCCAGTCCTTCGTCACCCTCGTCTTCAGTCACTACACCTCCTACCACCCAGGCCGTTGTTCCACCTCCTCCGCCCATCATGGAAGCTCATTATGCTCCTTTAGTGCTGGCCGCACCACTGCATGCCATGCCCCAAGACTACCAGACTAGACTTCCAAAGTTTGATGCAACTCGACCTTTGAACGCACAACAACATGTGGATAAAATGAATGACTACTTGGATTTGCAAGAGGTTGACGAAGTCGACGTTCAAATGAGACTTTTTGCCCAGAGTCTGACAGGAGACGTCAAGAAATGGTTCAAAGCTTTACCCGCCGCGTCAATCCCTGACCTTGTCGCATTCCAAAGAATTTTTCTTGACAGATGGGAGGTAAAGAAAAACCCTCTTCAAATACTGTCTGAATACAAGAACATAAAAAGAAATCAAGGTGAATCGGTCCAAGACTATTGCACCCGTTTTAATAACCTGTATAATGCAATCCCAACTGAAATCAAACCTCCCCCGGGTTTGGCATTAATTAAATTTCCTGATGGATTCGACGCTGACATGTCTTACCAATTAAGAGAACGAAATGCTGCCACCCTTGAAGACATGCAGAAAAGTGCTATTTGTGTGGAATCCAATCTGTTGTCAAAACGGGCACGTCAAAGGACAGAAAGGAGAGTCACGATCAAAGAAGAGCCTTCCACGTCGACCACGGATTCCAAGCTGGATTCTTTGTCCCGAAACATGGAATTTATGATGGAAAGAATGAATTTATCCGATAGAAACCCTCCCAGGGACAACGCACCTGCTCCCCAGATTTGAAACCCCAATTTTAGAAGAAACCCACCTCAAATCAGGTAAAGAGACCAAAGAGATCAGAGGGATCCTAGGGATCCAAGAGAACAAAGAGGCCTTGATCAACCGATTAGACCTCCTCTACAGGAAAACTATGCTGATGATGGGGGGGAGTGATTGAAGAATTGGAGGACACTCATATCAACCTCATGGGAATTCACGACAATGAGTCCATTTTCCTTACTCAAGAAGAGCAGGAACTATTTCTGCTAAACCAAACAAAGGTGAGTGAGGAGACTGAGGATGCGGGACGACAAAACTGGGAGGATTCCATCCTAGAAGTACACTGGCAGTACAACCTGCGGAGTAAGAAGACAGAAGGAAATTCCCTGAAAAAGACTATCGAAACGCAGAAGGTAGCCGAGACAGAGAAAACCCCAGAGCCAACAGCTGCTGGAAAATCTTCTGAGAAGGGTAAAGTTGATGCTACGGTGAAGAAAAACATCACCATACTGAAAAGACTGGAACAGCCTGAAGTTTCGCCTGCTAATCTACCCAGCACTTCTGAGCGGAAGAATGTGGTGAACCAACCAGAATCATCGAGTCAGACCCGCACTCCCGCACCTTTTAGCCTAGAGGCAGAATTAGCAAAAATAAAGATTTCCATCCCACTAACAGAGTTGATGAATCGAGATGGGTATCTCTCACAGGTACTAAAAGCGTTAGCCATTGAACCAGACATAGGCACCAAGGCCTTGACTATCGGATCAGTGACTCATTCGGACACTGTGAACCTTGCTGATGACCATCCCGAACTCCTTTTCAGACCATAAGTAAATGGTCAAGATGATACCAGAGACGTAGCTCCTTTTTACATCAATTTGAACATACACGATTTGATATTGCATAATGCCATGCTGGATTCAGGTGCCTCACATAACCTGATGCCCAAAGATGTAATGGAAAAACTGGGATTGGAGGTCACTAGGCCTTATAAAGACCTACACTCGTTTGACTCCAGCAAGGTCAAATGTATTGGTTTGATTAAAGATTTGTGCATCACCCTGGTTCAGATCCCTTCGAAAAGCATGGTAATGGACGTGGTAGTTTCAGACATCCCGCCAAAGTATGGTATGTTGCTGTCCTGGTCTTGGGGAGCTAAGTTGAAAGGAACCTTGCAGCTGGATATGTCTTACGCCACTATCCCGGTGTTTGGACAACAGAGGAGGTTATACAGAGAAACACGGATGAAGTATATGGTCAGTAGTCAAGAGAAACCTCATAATTACCCCCTTTACTTTGCCCATTCAGATTTAGATTCATTCATCTTGTACAATGATGGTGATACTGAAGAACAAGATACTCAGCTGATAGAAGATGTAGATAGTCAAGATGAAAGTCCAGAAAGCAGCGAGGCAACAAAGATGGAAAACGAAATCACTGAAGAGTTCCCTGCTGACTTCTGGAGCATGGATTTTGATGGAGCTGTGAGTAAAGAAGGAGAAGGAGTTGGGGTCTGGTTGCATAATCACCGAAAAAGGTATTCAGAAAATCATTCCTATAAGTTAAATTTTCACTGTACTAACAATGTTGTCGAGTATGAAGCTTTGATGCTCGGTCTGAAGTTGTTGAAAAAAGTTGGTGCTAAGCAAATAATGGTAAGGGGTGATTCTGAATTGATTATTAAACAAATTAAAGGTGAATATGCGGCTAAACATCCACGCCTTAGAGCCTACCGGAATGCTATTCTTGATGCTTTGAAATGTTTTAACGAGGTTGACTTGCAGGTAATGCCGAGAGGACAGAATATTCTGGCTGACGGATTAGCTACGTCAGCTGCCTCCTGCAAGATTCCTTTCCACCAAACTCGCCCATACATGGTTGAGGTGAGATGCAGACCCACAGTGCCCGATAATATCAGGCACTGGCAAGTGTTTGGAAATGACGATCAGATAGAAGACTTTCTGCAATGCAAGAACGATTTTGAATGTACAAACATAGATGTAGAAAATGAAAATGGCAATGTAAATAATTCTGAATTTGAAATAGATAGTGTTAATGCTGTAAATACAGTAGATACAGAGGATTCAATAGATTCAGGAGAGTTAGGAGAGGACGAACCAGAGGCCGAAGTTTTGCAATTGAAAAGCAATGTTTTACCCAGAGGTCTTGTCCCTTTGGAAGATCTGTTCGACAATGACGACGTAGCTAAGAAGCCGAAAATTGAGGCCCATGGGCAAGAGGTAGAGGACTGAAATATAGGAACCGACGAGAATCCTAGGATGATTAAACTGTCCAGATCTTTACCCCCAGAACAAAAGCTTAAGTACATTGAACTATTCAAAGAATATTCAGACATTTTTTCCTGGGGCTATGAAGATTTGAAAGCCTATGACACCAGCATTATACAACACAGGATTCCCATAAAGGAAGACCAGAAGTCGTTTAGGCAGAAACTTAGGAGGATAAATCCCAAGTTGCTTCCCCTAATAGAAAAAGAGATCAAGAAGATGTATGATGCTAATATCATAGTCCCACTATGTTTCTCTAAGTTGGTTTCTAATTTAGTCCCTACACGCAAGAAAACCGGTGAAATCAGACTCTGCGTAGATTTCAGAAATCTGAACAAAGCATCCTTGAAGGATAATTACCCCTTGCCTAAAATGGATCACCTCCTGCAAAGTGTGGTCGGATCCAGTCGAATTTCTCTGTTAGATGGTTTCTCAGGCTACAACCAGGTCTTAGTTCACCCAGACGATCAAAAAAATACCGCTTTCACCACCCCATGGGGCACTTTCATGTATGTGAAGATGCCTTTTGTTCTGATGAACGCAGGAGCCACCTTCCAGAGGGAAATGGATATTGCCTTCGTAGAGGAGTCAAGGAAATTTATTGTCGTTTATCTAGACGACGTAACTATGTTCTCCCAATCTGATGATGAACACCTGCGACACCTAAGACGAGTTTTTGAAAAGTGCAGAAGGTTCGGGATTTCATTAAATCCCAAGAAATGTATTTTTGGGTTAGAAGAGGGTAAACTGTTGGGACACATCATCTCTAAGGAGGGAATCCGAATTGACCCCAGCAGAATAGAGGCCATACTAAAGTTAGAACACCCAAGGAACCTCAAAGAACTACAGTCTTTTATAGGGCAAATTAACTTTCTTCGAAGATTCATTCCTAATCTGGCTGAACTCCTCCGAAAAATTACAAACATGCTAAAAAAGGATGCTAAGATAAAATGGGACTCTGAGTCCAGATTATCCTTTGAACAAGTCAAACGAGCACTCACAGAAGCCCCAGTTTTAATTAGTCCCGATTTCACTAAAGATTTCTATCTTTTTTCCTTCACCTCTGAACATACGATAGTAGCTGTATTACTGCAGAAGAATAGTGAAGGGTATGAACAACCCATCGCTTTCTTCAGCAAATCTCTGAGAGATGCTGCCCTAAACTATAATATTATGGAGAAGCATGCTTTTTCTTTGGTAAAGGCTATAAAGGACTTCAGGATCTATATTCTTCATTCACACATCATAGCTTATGTTCCGAACGCGGTAGTAAAAGATATCCTGACAAAAGACAACCCTGATGGGAGACGGGGAAAATGGATTGCAGTTATTCTAGAATACGACATAGAAATTAAGCCCACAAAACTGATCAAAGGCCAAGGCCTTGCCAAATTGATGGCTGAATCTAACTTTCAATCTTTTGACATTAATTTTCTAGACGTGGCAGATGAGCAGGGTGAGATGGCGACTCCAAATGTCAAAGAGGTTTTTCTAAACTCTCCATGGTATGCAGACCTTATCTTTGTTCTACAAAACTTACAAGCTCCCCCTGGTTTAACTAAGATGAAAGCTAGATTTTTAAAGTTGAAGGCTTTGAAATTCTGTATTCTAGAAGGAAATTTGTATTGGAAAGACCCTGCTAGTATTCTTCTAAACTGTTTACTAAAGGATGAAGTTGATAAAGTGTTGCAGGAGTTTCATGCAGGAGATTGCAGTGGTCATTTGAACTGGAAGTCTACAGCCAGCAAAATACTCAGAGCTGGATTTTACTGGCCAACCTTGTTTGCAGATGTACATCAGAAAGTAACAGCATGTCACTAGTGCCAACTGTTTGAGGGTAAAAGGAAACTCCTTCCTCTACCTCTTAAACCAATTTCAGTTGAGGCCCCTTTCCAGCAGTGGGGTCTTGACTTCATTGGAGAAATACACCCTCCTTCTTCAAGCCAACATAAGTGGATTCTTACTGCCACTGATTATTTTACCAAATGGATCGAGGATGTACCAAGCAGGCAAGCCACTGACTCTGTTATCATCAAATTTATCGAAAATAATATTTTGTCTCGTTTTGGTTTTCCTAGAAAGATCATTACTGACAATGCAGCTGCCTTTCGGTCGAAGAAACTCATTGATTTCTGCAGTCGTTACCACATTGGTTTGGGGCATTCCACAGCCTACTACCCTCAGGGGAATGGGTTGGTGGAATCCTCAAACAAGACTTTCGTGAATATCATCAAGAAAACATTGCAAGAGAATAAAAAATCATGGCATGATAAGCTGGTATTTTCTTTATGGGCAGATAGACTGGCCACTGTTGGTCACTATAATTGCTTAATTAATTTCAAACAACCAAGTGAAACATAAATTATCAACCGAGGGAAGTCTTTTGTTTCAAAGATAGCCACGCACTATATATGCTCAATTCCAAAAGCACTTAGTGTTGTAGTAAAGAAAATCATTCTATCTATACTTGCTGGAGTAGACTGAAGCTCTGAATTAAATCACAGGAAAACAATCTCCCTATTGCAATTCTTTATAGTTCAATTTAAGAATCCTGGATTACATTTTAGAATAACATTGCATTGGGAAAGAACAACTGTCTTGCAATCAGAGGACATGACCCTTACTCTCAAACAGAGACTCAGTACTAACACTCTTTCATGAAGACAATGATGCAGAAAACAATAAACTCTATCTAACAGAGGACAAAGCACTTAGTTCCTTTCTATCTAAGCAGGAGCCTTGGGCCTTACTTCTGTTT
>ML809103.1:46145-81203 GCA_009831015.1 Picea engelmannii | reverse complement strand
TCGGAATTGGTATTAAAGAGTGAGCTAAGATCTGCAGTCAGAAATCCGACGCGCAGATCAACGGATCACGATGAATTTCGGACCCCCCTTGGTGTTCTACTTTTAATCAACGGGGGCGTGGGGGGGTCCGGAATGAATATTCCTCACGGCGGGCCCCCTTGGTATTTGTGTCATGGTTTTGTTGGTCCATAGGTCCCATCCTCCACATACTATCTGACACCCCGTCGCCCCTGGACGTCATCCTCCACTAAGTCCACTTGTCCCACTTGCTCCCGGGTCGAAGTCCCATCCCGTAACTACTGTCAGTACATGTTGTCAGTACCATAACCCCCTCATTCATGGACAGCCCCCTTTGGCGACTTTTGCCCCCAATCACAAACCTCCACGTCAGTCACCCGTATACTCTGGTCACCGTCACCTGCCATATCACCCCAAGTGGCCCGTTGTCCATTAATAACTGGATAGCATACCCGTTGTCACACTGACCGTTTTCCCGCGTCCGACGGACTCATTTTTAAATAAAACTACCGTTCTCCTTTGTATTCGTTATTCATCCATCGCGCCAGAAAACTCCTTTTCCTCCATTGCTCCCCGCATCCTTTTCACCTACAGTCAGTCGACCCCACTAACGTATTTTTTGGTGCAGGTACAGTTGCCGAAATGGTGTCTAAGACAAAGCAAGCTGAAGAAGAAGAGAATCCATTCGTTCCCCCTCCGGTTGACCTGGATAAAATCCCCCTGGTTGACAAAGATCGCTTGATAGCGGACACGATATGCAGTTTTGACTTCTATGATCTGCAGTCATGGCTCCGGGAAGTCTTCCTGGACCAGAGTGACGAGATTGGGCTCTGGGAGTCCAATCTGCCCCTCTATCTGTTCCCCCAAATTCACCATTTCCCAGAATTTTCCCTCAAATGCCAAGCCCACTACGTCCTCGACCAGAAAGCCATTGTTTCTTCGTCTGGGGACGTCCTCTTCTTCATCACCCCAGAAGATATCGACCAGATGATGCAAATCACCCGCCCGAAATCTGCGTCCCCATTCAACCTAGAGATCCTCACTGAGCTTTATCAAAAAATGACTTTCCCGCAGAGAGCTCAGATAGTGGAGCTTTTCCTCCCCACTTCCGCTCCACTCCCGACCACCAATCCCCCTTACCCTTCCTCTTTGTTTTTCGTCAAAGGAAATCAAATTATTTCTTCCCTGTGTGCCCTGCTTGTGTACTATTCTGATCAATGGGTAGACGAACCCATCCTGGGTTTTCTTATCTATCTTCTCAAATGATGAACAGTCGACCACACAGTTCAACTACAACGCTTTCCTAGCCTCTAACATCCATGAACAATTGGTGAATTTCACCACAGAGGGCATGTTCAGGTATTCATCCATCCTAGCTTACATGTTCGTCTACTTCCAAGCAGACAGATTCAATTTCTCCATGTAGAAGATGGACACCGATGGGAGGCCACAGCCAGTCACAGCGTGGACTTCTCTTCTGAAATACAATTCTGTCGAATACGACTTCACAATGTTCATTGATCAGTTTTACCACTCTGTGGTAAGTATGTTGAGTGGCATGCCTGAGCCACGAATAAATGACGAAGTCCGAAGAATCCTACAACTCTCGGACAATGCGAAGACGGGAGACTGGTACTTGTATCAGAATCACTCTGAGATCCGAGTTTATGGGTGCGAGTTGGCACCATACAAGCTTCCGAGATATATACCAGTAAGGATTTTTTCACTGGAATATATTAGACAAATTATGAATTCTGATGATATCCACTTTGTTTCCCTTAAAAAGAAGCAACAGTTGCAGATTAAAGGGCAGATAGGCTCATTCATCTGCAATAGTAGAGGCACGGGTGATGAAGCAGACAAAATGTTAAGGGAAATGAAATTCCTTACAAGTTTCACTTGGCATTATGATCCCTGCGGGATCATTTCCGAGATGAGAATAATAAATAAGAATGCCCCATATGCGCATGAGCCCAAGCCAGAAATCGAGGGATTTGCTAATCAGACAGAATGGGAGCCTGATACGTTGGTGGAAGTGGAACCAGCTGTCGGGATGGAAATGCAGGTACCCTCAACAAGCGTGCCACTCACTGCCACACCTGAGAACCCCAAGGAAAAGAGGCCCCGACAAGAATCGTCGTCTCCCGTAACAGAGGTGTCATCGAAGGAGTTTAAGATGCACGCCAAAAAGCCAAGGACAGCTCCAACGACAGGCATGACAGTGGAACAAGAGATCACAACCACCACAGTGACCACCCCGAGGGTCAAGCCCACCATTCAACCTTTCTGCTCGAGTCAGCACAAGGAAATTATAGCATCATCTATAAAATCCACAGACTCTCCCACAGATACTCAACCAAGTAAGACTGGGCCCAAATTGGGCATTTTTGAAAAATATGACTTGATCAAAAAGAAGAACCAGACTCTTACCAGCAGCGCTTATGCCCAATTCCAGAAGTAGTCATCCACAGCTCAACACAGGCTTCTTTCGGCATTCGATACAGAGAAAGGTAGGATGCATATGGCCTACCTCCACGCACAAGTGCCGGATCCCAAAGTAATATCCGATTACAAAAGAGTTATCGTCGAGTTCCAGGCCAAGGAGGTGCACCCAGCGGACCAGATGGATCTGCATAAGCAGACTGGAGAGATGGTTTTCCACACTTTATCCCATGCTACAGCTTCTTCTTCAAAGTATCGGATAGATTTGAGCAATGCCCAGACCTAGCTGAAGATGGAGAAAATATCATCTTTTGCGAAGGACAACAAAATAAAAACATTGGAGGAGCTGGTCCTCAAGATTGGTTATGACCCTGCGAATGTCAAAGCAGCTGAAGAGATGATTAAGAATAAAAATGTTTACATCGCATCCTTAAGGAAGCATCTAAATCTCCCTCCAACAGAGGACCCACAAACGAAGGAGATAGCCGAAAAAGAAGGAGAAAAGGATGAAATGCTGAAATTACTCATGGAGCAGAACGCTTAGTTAAAGGAGATGGAAGCTGAGATGGAAAAACTGTTAAAGGAGAGAGAGCAGGCAAAGACAATGGAAGGCATCCCCTTAAGTGCTATCCCAATTGCAGGATTGAGCACAGCGACAGTGACAGCCGTTCCATCTACAACAACGGTGACAACTATCCCATCCGCAACAACAGTGCAGGTAACAGAAGGCACCATAGACCTGGCCAAGTCTATGGAGAGAATGAATTTGCAGTAGTCTGAAATCAGTAGACTCAAGAAAGAAGTGGAAAATCTACAAGAGCTAAAGACTTCTTTCCAGATAAGTCTAGCCAAAGAGAAACAGGTGAATGAGCAAATGAAGAAGGAGTTACAACAACTCCACAAGCAGACAATGGCAAGGAAGACCTTGTCTGAGATCAAAGAGATTGTGTGGACCGATATTTCCAAATCCATAAATGAAATCTGGCCAATGGTTCAAATTATGTTTGAACAAAATGAGTTGCTTGAGAGGAGAAAACAAGCAGTGGAGAAAATCAGAATGGAGCTGGGAGACATGCCAGCGCAAGCTAATGAAATCATAAGGTTCCTGAATTCAAAGACCAGGGAGGAACTAGAAGAATTGAAGATCGAGGACAGGACATAAACTATATTGGAGGTGAAAAGAGTTATGACCAAAAGAGGCCTCATGCTTCAGCTGGAGGAGAAAATCCAAGTTATGGATCAAGGAGTGCAAAAGTTTTTCCACAAGATAGATGCTCTGCAAAGCAAGGGCCTGCCTGGTATGAAGGTCATCAATGATAAATTAATGACACTCCCTGACTACAAGAAAAGGTTGACAGAAATATCTAAGGACAGTTCAAAGTTTGCAGGGGTACAAGGGAGTATCACAGGTAGAGCCTTCATGGAGGCACTGCAGTTGGATATTAGTATTCAACACGAGATTAAACACTTATTCGTCATCAAGCCCACATTTGCTAAATACACAGACATGGATGAAGTGTATAGGAGACTGCTTAAAGTCACAGTGCCAGGTCATATCAGATGGGAGGAGTTGTGTGATCTGCTAGATTAGCATATGAGCTGGCACGATCCAGTCACCTGTCCAGTCAAAAGAGGGTGCGAAGGCACCTCGCCAACGGCCTACCCTTGAAGTTCAGCAAACAGTTGCATCGAGTTATCAAAGCAGTTTTGATTAGTTAAGTTAGTTATGCTAAAAATAGAATGAGTACGTCTTGATCAGTTATGACAGGAACATTTGTATTTTGACTTATAAATACTTCATGGTTCAATGTATTGAGGGTTGTTGATTCGCACACCCAGTTGTTATAAAACTGTACTATTTTTGAAGGGATCTGCCATTAATAAAGAAGAGGCACTTTACAGGATTCCTACGCATGTTCAGTGGTGATGTGATTTTCTCAGTTAAATGTTTTCTTGCTCTGTAATCATCTTGTTTTTCAATAACTAATCTTTACAAATAGCGTTATGTTACAGGATTTATCTTTGATACCCTGTTTCTGATTCTAAATATTTTAATGTTCATCTTCTAAATATCTTCAATTAAGAGATTCTTAAGTGCTTGTTAGTTGGAGTTGTTTTCCTTATCTTTCTTCTGATCATCATTTAAATTATTAAAGATCCAGTGAATGTGTTATCTCGCCTTGTGAAGGTTTTCTTCAGCGTTTCTGGTTGCATCTCAGATTTTATTAGATACAGACCCCATAGCCCAATGGATGTGTAAACAGTCCCAACCAATTCAAAAACTCTTTTACAACAAAACAAAACTCGTGCCTTTACCTAGCCTAATATCTAAATTAATAAACAAAGCTAAATCATATAGAGAGATCCCTCTCTGAAGCTGGAAGGGCTAGATCCCATCTTTAAAAGTGGTTGGTTAAGGTTACCTTTGTAGATTTCTTCTTTTTCAACCTCTAGGAAATTTACCAAGCGCTAACAGTACCAACTTACCCATGAGGGCCCACATAAATTTTGGTGTTTCATCTCCTAGGGTTAGAATTTTGGATATCTATAGTTTTGGAATTCATGAGTAATGTTAAAAAGGCCTCTGGAGCCTCGTTGTAATCATTTTGTTGAGACGGATGCACATAGCACCCACGTATCTTCTCAGAGATAACTAAAACCATTCGAGGAAGTTGTTTTTGGTTATGTAGTTTTACAATTTCATCGTATTTTATTTATTCAATAGAAGTTATTGTTCAATGGATATCTATTGTTTTTCTCCTTATATCTATATTATTGTATTCAATTTGTTATTCATTTCATTCCACTCATAAATCCGGATCAGTATGGGTTTTGTTTTTGAAAAAAATAAAATGGAAACATGTAATGTGTTCTACCAGGGTTCTCATTTTGACTGCTTTTGTCCTTTGATCAAAAGGAAATATTGAATAATTATTTGGGCTCATTATAATGGGAACTCAATTTGATTGAGACAATTTTATGCGGAATATAGATGGGTTTTGAACTAGTTTCGATTTGATATACCTCTTGTTGTTGTTGGTTTGAATCCACTTGCAGTTAATCAGTTATGGCTTAAGATTTTAGAAGGATTCAAATATATGGTTTCAACTTGTCCTTTTGTCTCGACTTATTCTTATTTTCGATTTAAATATGATTCAGAGTTATTGTTTGTTTCATTAAAAATTCTTGTTTCAAATAGTGATAGTTGTGGATCTAAGTTAGTAGAATTAATATGATTGTTATATGAAGAGTAATTGATTTATTGCATGCATGCCAGTGTGTGAACTAATAAGATCCAATATTTTATATTTATCTTTAGGCAATTAAATTGATGGTTGATTAGTATTTATTGTTTCATATTTGTTGGAAGCGAGATATTCATGTCGATTTTATCGATTTTTAAAACATGGTTTTAATGGAATAAAATTTTCTATAGCTACCTCTTTGTGTCTGTGAAAAATTCAATTATGATTTTGTTTTGAAAAATTCATTTGATTGACTGTGTGTTTTTGAGTTCATTTCTTTCCTTAAATCTCTCATTTTTTCTTGTCCAATTTCATGAATGTTTAAGCATGAAATTGAAATAAACTTGGTTTGAACACATCATATAAATTTTAAAGTTTCTCTATGTGAAATTGGATGAGTACCTAAGACAACCTAATGATCTTAAGAACCTTAGAGGCTATTGAGATTATTGATTTGTCAATGGTGTCTTTACCATTAGCATATGAGTTGATCACCTTTGGGTGTGTCTTAGTCGTTTATACATTTGGAGTATTATATTATCACATACCACCTCCACGATCGTGCATAAGACTAAAATGTTGATATAACTTGAAATATAAATGTTATTCCTTATCATCATATCATAGTCTAATCATTGTTGTACAGGACTGTCATCCATGCTCTGAAACAATTACTCCTTCGTCCTGCTTCCTTAAGCTCACACTCATTGCCTCGGTGGTAGTGCTTTGTTTCTGGGTTAGGTTGTCAATAGAGGAGGTGGTTTTCAATTATGCTTGTCCTCTGGTTCAACATTCACTCAACAACCTAAGTAGTGGCTATGGTGGCTTTCTATTGAAGCCTTAGTTATTCGTTCACCTATGAAAATGCAAAGCTTATTCTCCATATCGGGTGTTTTCAAACATACACCCCTCTTCGCTACTCCTGCTGGTATATCATGACCCAACCAATGGCCCATGTGGTAAGGATAGAGTTGAATGGCTCACAAGATCTTCTCTCCCACAATGATGCTATGAACGATCTCGTGGCCTTTGGGTGGGTTAAGTTCATACAATCATTTGTGGGTTTTAATCTCGAGGTGGCTCAAGATTTTTCACAGACTTTCTATGGTGCTAGGGACAAAATAGGTGATTTGTAGTTGGAATTTAGTGAGGATTTGATTGCAGAATCCATGGGATTTCCCCAAGAAGGAGATCGTTGGTTCAAGAATCTCAAATTTGAAGGAATCCCTTGGCACTTGCTAATGGTTTCCAAGAGGCCGCGCTACAATGTCAAAGGTACACCAATAGTTTTATTTAAACTTCAATGGCAAGGTTTATTGTGGATACTCAAGAAATTCGTCGCCTGTGAGGGACGATATGGACTAGTTTTACTGTTTCATATTTTTTTGTTGATGGTTTTCTTAGGGTTTGGTTTAAATAAGTCGTTCTACCTGCTTAAAAGCCTTCAAAAAATGGCTAGATTCTACCAGAGGCAAAACCTTAATGCTCAATCTAGCTTATTTCATCATGGCTTGATTCAAATTTTGGTTATTTCTCAATTATCAAAGGTTGGGGATAATTCACAAGATTTCTTCGATAGGAATGGGTTCGTTCCACCTAAAACCATAATCGACTCACCTTTGCATTTTGATGATCCCACTAGCCCTTGCCTATTGACTCCTTCTCTGACAGACCTTCATGTTGAATTGAAAGCAAACCCTATGTCAATTACTAAAACCCCTGTTTCTTTTCATAAATTGTCCTAAGGCACACACCATAGGTGTGATTTTGTTCAAAAACATCCTTAGAAGATGTGTTGGATAATTTGAAGGGCAAGATTCTTGTTGTTCCTAGTCCTAGGCAAGATGTGGTTTGTTTGAATTAAATTAAAACCAAGAATCAAGGTAGAGTTAAAACACAGTGGGTTCCCGATGTTGATTTCAAGAACAAAAGATCCGGTTGAATCCTTTCTAGAATGACACATAATTGACATCACAATCATGAAAAACCTATCCTTATTATTGATGTCGAAGACTGGATTTCTGAGGATGATACCGACGTTGATGTACCCCAATATGATTTTGTGTCAAATATTCCTCCTTTTTTAAAGGAACAAGAAGGTTTTTTAGGCATTTAGTATGATCTCAAAATAATCATGGAATATGGTAAATCTCCCACTACAGATCAGACTCGTCCTTTATCAAATTTAGAAACAGTGTATTGTGAGAATTGTTTTGACTGGATTGAAAGATACTATCAAGATATTCCTTACCTTCAGGCATAGTTGAATCAAGTGATCACTTGGAACTCAGTTATTGAGAGGGAAAATGATGATCTCAGAGCTTGTATTCAATATAATTCACACAGATCCAACAAGCATTTTTAGAGATCAGGAAATGTGGTTATCTAAAACTCCAACAATTTCAATGCTATTATAAACTCAAATTTGTCTGATGTTTCCGTTTCAAATTTCTAATTGGTAAATAGTTCTCTTGTAATTCACAATTTGATTTTGTTTTGGATAATAAATAAATTCGTTTTGATTTTTTTTATATTTAGACTAGCTACAAAATCAAAGATTTTGTAGCTTGTCTTTTAAATTATTTATTTAATTATTTTCTAAATTAGATTTTGTTTTCCTTGTCTCAAGTGAACATCAAGTCGATGTGCTATGATTAGTGGAATGAGTCATAGGTTGAGCATATAATGGACTTATAATTTTCATTTTTCAAAAACAATGTTTAATGATGTAACTGTTTTGGATTGTAAAACTTCAACATAATTATCTTTTTGTTATTTTGTTTTAGTAAAAGCTTATTTAAAAAGATGTGTCTCTATCTTGCATGATATGAGGAACATATTGGGAACTTGTTTTAATAACATTGCTTTCACAGTGATAAAGGAAATTTCTCCTGGACCATATGTTGGACATTTTTTTTTTTCTGAAAGTATATGAGATACAGTTTACTCTTTGGATTTCGTCCTATGTAGACTGTGCAATTTTTTCATTGTTTTTCATGTAATTTCTAGATGTGAAATTTTATCTGTATCGAACTAGCTTTAGTCTGTTCTGCATATAACCTTTCATGTTATGTTTTTCTCTATGTGGTTCATTATATTTAGGTTCTGTTGATATCTGTGATTGTTCACCTATCCAAGAATTTTGAGTTTACATCTAATGTTAGGTAGTTGATAATACCATTTACTGAGAGTTGGCATTTCTTTCATTTTTCAGTTATTGTATATTATAAAGTCACATTATATAAAATCATTTGTCTTTCTATCATAGACTTGTTCCAGAATATAAAATACTTCTTCTAGCTTTTTTGGGAAGTATTATTCTTGCTTTTTTCAAAGGTTTATACTTGACACAGGTTAAGTGGAGCTTATACAAATACAAAGAGACAAATCTAGCTTAGTATTGTTGATCAACGTAAGGTTAGTTAATTCATTATTTATTTAATTTGTTGATTTGTGAATGAATAGTGATTTCATCATTTAAATGTCAAATGCTTTGTCCATTATCATTATATCATTTACAATCTTATTCGCTCATTTTTTTATTAGTTTGATAGTTATAGCACTATAATAGTTTTCTTTATTTTTAATCTTGTTTAGGCCCATTAATTTAAAACAATTATTTTCACAAGGCTTTGCTTAAACCTTGTAATAGTATATATCTATTGTACATAATCATTGTTAGATAAGCAATTTCAATTAATGCGCTGATTGATAGAATTGTACCTTTAGTTAGTTCACATATTTTAGTTAGTTTATAATCCTAGTTGGCTAACGGAGACATAAAACCCGCCAGGGAATATTATTCCAAACGGCTTGGGTAAAATAGACAACCCAGGTATGGATCTTCCCTTCTCGTTGACGGTGTGTCATAAACTCCCATAAACAAATGGTGTTATAAGGAGGGCCTGGAAGTCATTCATGGAACGAGGAGGTTGTAGGAATCCCCCAAACAATCATTCTCCTATCGTGAAGTGTAGTCGCTCAAACCCTAATGTTACACTTGACCCAACTACTACCTCAAAAACTACTCCTGACATTCTCGTTGAGCCAGTGACACCAGTTCCTCAAGGGATTGATGTACAAGAAATTGTTCACCAGTCGATTTTGAGAACTCAAAGTGCTTTGTCCTGAATCAGACAGCCTGGTAGACAACTAAATCAACCCCTTGTTTTCACCAATCTGTAAGAACAACCTCAATACACTGGTCTACCCGATAACACATTACATTGTAATATCACCGATCCTTCTGAAGCACCAATTCTTGGTGCTAGGGGATTTGGTATCCCACCATCCCCACCGGGTTCTTCTCCACCCTCTTCAAGAAAGGAATCCTCGAAAAAAGGCATTTCTTCTTCTGAACGATCTCAACCTTCAACTCCACCAACTCCCATGGAAAACCAAAATAATCCTACCATACCTTGGCTTGATCAAGATGTTGTGGAAGTACCTGGACCCCAACACCCACTGCCCAAACATCTAGAAAAATGGCTACCCAAATTCGACCCATATTCGAAGCAATCAAGTAAGGATCACACCAAAAAATTCATGTTAGTTGTTATGCTCCGGAGTGTCGAACACGAGGATGTCATGTGCAGGTTAGTCCCTTACACTTTTGAGGGGACTGACTCAACCTAGTATTTTTCACAACAACCTCAAACCATCGTCTCTTGGGAAAAGTTCAAAACTTGCTTTCTATAAAAATTTGGAGATGATAAATCTCCAGAAGTCTTGGTAATGGAACTCTCTAGTATGGAAATGAACCCTAAAGAAAAAGTTAAGGATTTCAACCAAAGATTCCTTACATTCAAAAACAAAATCCCTGTAGATTTGATGCCTGTAGAAAACTTGATTGTTGCATACTATACTAAGACCATGCATAACAATATAGCTATATGGGTTAAAAGGTCAAAAAAGAACACATTACTAGAATCCTTCGAGGAGGAAGTCCTTATTGAGAAAGACATTATGATTTTAAAAGATAGTTCAAATAGTGAGGTTGAAACAACTTCTTCTTCTAAAAAGAAAATAGAAATTCTCACTAGACCTCCTCAAAGTAAAAATCAACAAGATACATTAGACTTGGAAAGTTTGTAGAAATCTTTCCAGAAATTATCCAATCAAGTCATAGACTTAAAAATATCCTATAAGGAGGCATCTACGAGTAAAGGAAGTTTTAGGCCACCTTCCAGGAAACCTTTTCCTCCAAACCGGTCAAACCCGACCATACAAGGTATGAACTTTGAAGGACTACAATATGCTTTGCAAGCAATACTGGAAGTACATGATAATGTTGTTTCTATACCTCCTGAAAATCAACACGACATGGGTGAAGAGGAAAAACCTGATGAGGAGGACTCGTCTCCTCCCTTTTTCGGGCATTTGTCGAACAACATCTTTCAAGCAAATTTTGAAATTGTCTATCCTTATAACACTCGAAGTAAAGTTCAAAACAAACTTCCACCCGAAACAGGTAGGGATACAGTTTTCAAACAACCAAAACAAACTGAAACTAGACAAAACCCTCTTGCTCCAGTTTTAGAATACGATTTAGTTGAAGATCTTAAAAAACTAAGGGAAAATATATTAGTTTTTGAAATACTTAAATTCCCTCTTATCCTATAGAAAATGCTCTAAAGTATTGCTGAAAATAATAAAAAGAATGACTCTATCAGCAAGAAATCAACAGAATGTGACCCAAATAAAACAAAAGATGTCTCCCGTAAAAAATCAGCTGAAAATCAGGATGCAAGGGACATATCAGAGAAAAAATTAGGAAATTTAGATAAGACTATTTCAAGTACAACCATAAAAAATTAGCAGAATTTTGTTGTCTCATCACAAAAAAATGTACCTCCTTTTTTGCTAACTTTCAAAATTTTCAACAGAAATGTACATAACCACATGGTTGATTATGGCGCCTCATAGAATGTAATGCTTCTATCTGTATGTCATAAAATGAATGTTGAGTAAAACCTTATGATTTAAAATTCATTCAGTTATATCAAACTAATGTCAAGGTCATTGGTGAACTTAAGAATGTATTGATAAGGTTGTCATCTAACCCTAAGGTACACCAAGTAATTGATATAATCGTTGTTGACATTCTGGAATTTTATTCTTTATTTTTTAATAGAGATTGGTCGGAGCAGTTACATGGCTATTTTTCTATGGATTGGTCTCATCTGTGGCTGCCAGAAAATGGACATCCTAACAAGATTAGAATAAATAGAGAACATTACCTCAAGTACACTGTTACATATTTAAACGATCCGAATGAGCCTTTTATTATTGTTGTAAATACAATTGAGGCACAGGGAATGAATACTTTTTTTGGAAATTTCATGATTGAAATATCCTCTATCACCAACCCAGAAAAACAATCTGAAATATTGACCTATACTCAGATGACAGCTCTGAAAAGTAAATCGAGCATTGTTGACGATGAAGAAATATGTTCATTATACTTTGATGGATCTAAATCTTGGGAAGGGGCAGGCATTGGTTGTGTACTAATCGATACCAAAGTTAATAAAACGTTTATTGCTTCTCAATGGAATTTGAATGTACTAAAAACACTGCAGAATATGAAGCACTTCTGCAGGGACTAAAGAAGGCATTGGATCTCAACGTGCAAAAATTGGTAGTATTTGGTGACTCTAAAATCATAGTCAAGCAGGTAAGAAACGCGATACGTTGCTTATCACCGCATTTGAAAAAATACCAAACTAAGGTATGGATTTTAATACATAAATTTTTCGCTTTTAATATAAATTCCATTCCTAGGTCAAGTAATTCAGAAGATGATTTATTAGCTAATGTTGCCTCGAAATTATTGTCTGTTGAGGGTCTTTCTCTTAACTCATTCTCAGTTGAATTGTTGTTTAGGCCATCGATTCCCGACAACATCACCAATTGGCAAGTGTTTGATGACGATCAACATATCATCAATTTTTTGCATATGGAAGATACTTTCCAAGATGTTGTAATCGATGAAAGCACCCAAAACGAAAACCTACGAGATTTCACAGTAATATCTGAACCTTGTTCTGCAAAATTATCATTCGAGATAGTAAACTCTATATGCAAATCTGTTGTTATATTAGAGAAATTTTATGATCTACGTGACAAGTTTAGAGGGGTAGTCAATTGCAAAATGAATAGTTCCTCATTACCGTACGAAACTGTAAATTTAGGAATGCAAGATAATCCTCAAAATATCAATTTGGGAAAAGGGTGTTCTAAACAAGAAAGATTTGCATTCATAAAATTGTTCAAAGAATTCAAAGATGTGTTTTCTTGTATGTATGATGATCTAATTTTTTTTGATCCAAACATAATACAACATGTAATTCCCATGAATCCCCAAACCCAACCTTTTCAACAAAAATTGAGAAAAATGTATCATAAATTAGAACCCATTGTAAAAAAGGAGCTAAATAAATTACTTACTACCAAGATCATTTTTCTAGTCTGGCATACTCATTGGGTATCCAACTTAGTCCCAGTAATGAACAAAAATAGGGAAATTCGACTTTGTGTCGACTTTCGTAACTTAAATAGAGCCTCTGATAAATACAATTACCCTCTTCCCCCAATGGAAAAAAAATTCAAGTATTTGGTTCTAAAAGACTATCCTTACTAGATGGTTTCTCAGGGTATAACCAAGTCCTTATGTCTCCATCAGATCAGCTGAAAACCACTTTTCGTACCCCATGGGGAACCTACGCCTATAAGAAAATGCCTTTCGGATTGATCAATGCCGGTGCCACCTTCTAGGGGGCAATGGGCATTGATTTTCGTGGCCTTATAAATCAGTCAGTTGTTGTCTACCTAGATGATGTCACTATATTTTTGAAGAACAAGAGATATCACTTGTCTTATCTTAGGGATGTTTTAGAAAGATGTCGAAAATTCGGTATTTCATTCAATCCTAAGAAGTCAGTCTTTGCAATAAAACAAAGAAAATTACTTGGTTTTATAGTCTCTAAAGATGGAATGATAATTGACCCAGAGTGAACTCAAGCCATTGCCAACCTTCCCCCACCTTTTTCCAAAAAGTCAATGAAATCCTTTCTTGGTAAAATAAATTGTGTTAGAAGATTTGTTCCAAGTTTTTCTGAGATGGTTAGACCTCTACAAAACCTGATCAAAAAGGATGTTCTGTACAAATGGGGATCACAAGAAAATCAATCTTTTAATTCCATTATAAAAGCTATAACCGAAGAACCCTCCTTGATGAGTCATGATTTCTCCCAGGATTTCACATTGTATACTTTTGAGTCCGACAGATCTTATGTTGTTGTGCTCACACGGAAAAATGTTGAAAACAACGAGATACCTATTTCATTTATGAGCTCCGCCTTTAAAGGAGCATAATTAAATTACCCTGCAGTAGATCAACAAGCATACATTGTTTTCAAATCTGTTAAACATTTCATATCTTACCTTTTGAAATCCAGGATAAAATTCATTGTTCCTTACCCTGTTGTAAGAAATCTGTTAGTAAAAAAGGAGCTAGGGGAGAAAAGGGAAAATTGGATGGCATCTCTTCAGGAGTATGATCTAGAAATAGTTCCTGCACAAATTGTCAGAGGTCAAGGACTTTGCAAATTGGTATTTGATTCAGTTGAAATATCAGAAAATCAAATAAACACCTTAGTTGCAAATCTGCATAACGAAACACAAATCTGTTGTATGCAAATTGTGTCTAATTCATGGTATGATAATGTCATATTTTATTTTCTATAGGGAACTTCCCCTCGTAACCTTGATCAAACAAATAGAAGAGCATTGAGGCTTAGATCTACATCTTTCCAATTAATTAGTGGTATATTGTTTTGAAAAAAAATGAGGGTGTTTTTCTGCGTTGCCTAGAAAAAAAAGAATCTGAAAAGGTGTTAGCTAAAATTCATTCCGACGATGTCGGGGGTCATTTTGGTGGAGATACAACCTCCCATAAGGTACTTAGGGCTGGATAATATTGGCCCACCTTATTTAAATATGCTCACACTTTGGCCCACAAATGTATAATCTGTCAAAAGGCTGTAGGACGGGTCAAGAAGGAAACATTCCCTTTGTAGCTTGTTACGGTAGGCACACCATTTCAGCAGTGGGGCCTAGATATTATAGGACAAATTAATCCACCTTCCTCACAACAACACAAGTACATTTTTACGGCAACAAATTATTTTACGAGGTGGTCTGAGGCTTTACCATTAAAGGTAGTCAACACGAGTCAGGTAATTTCATTTTTAAACTCTCATATTATACCTCATTTCGGAATACCTGAGTGTTTAGTTTTCGACAATGCTTCTTATTTTTATTCCCTAGATATGAATGTATTTTCTTTAGAAAAAGTTATTAAACTAAAATACTCTGCTAGCTATTACCCCCAAGTAAATGGTTTGGTCAAGTCAATGAATAAAAATCTGATGAAAATAATTAAAAGAATAGTGTCAGAAAATCACAAAAATTGGCACAATGCATTGTACAAGGCACTTTGTGTTGATAGAGTCACTCCAAAATATTCTATCGGTAATTATCCTTTCTTCCTTGTTTACGGAAGAGAATCCATCCTTCCTCCACACGTCTTTCTCCCTTCTCTGCAAATATCACAGAAAGTTCAGGAAGAGGAATGTCCCCCTTTAGAGAATCGGATAAACGCTCTACTAAAATTGGAAGAAGTAAGGACACAAGAAAAACAAAAATTAGATCAACATCAACAAATTGTTAAAAGTTGGTTTAATATGAGTTTATCCTCAGAAAGAAAGTTTAATGTAGGGGATTTGGTCCTCAAATGGGACAAAGTGCACGAGAATAAAGGAGAACATACTAAGTTTCAAAACTTGCGGCTGGGGCCTTTTGTCAATTCTGAAAAATCGGGTCCTAGTTATTTTCATTGCACAACTTAGAGGGGCAGTCAGACACTTTTCTAGTGAATGGTCAGTCTCTCAAGAAATACTTCACCTGAGAGAAATCAAATTTTCCCCCCTGTAAATATCTTTAGCTTATTTTTTTCTTTGGTTTTATTTTTGTTTTTCATTTTCTTTTATATTTATGTTTCTTTAATAATTATTTTTGAATCATCACTCATTATTAAAGGGAATGGAATCATTCACTAACAACAGTTGAAATAGTTCAATGCATCTAAACATTAAGTTCTGAACTTAGATCAATTATGATAAGTCTTTGCCATATCATTGTTCCTGGTTTTTGTTGAAATCTCAGGGAAATACAAGTATCTTTAAAACTTCTTACACCATCCCAGTTCTAATGAGATCAACTCAAAGCGCTTCCCCATTCCTGAGATGATCTCTTGATTGAAATCTAAATGTCCAAATCATGATGAAAATTGTCAGTTATCAATGAATGAAAAAACAGTTTTAATGATCAATCCTATGACTATATGGCTGAGAAATCTTTAGTATCACCCCGCTCTCTCGTTATCATGAAATTTTTTAAAATTTTATAAACAATTATAGAGAGTTGGAAGCACTTTAATGTGTGGTAATTATGTTTAAACCCATCGGGATACTAAATGGGCCTGCTGGAAGTGGGTAAATTCACACATGATACCAAGACAACTTCGTCGAGGTATTGAGCAAGCCTGCTAGCAGCGAAGCAATGTCGGGTTCAAAGATCCCCAGGTATGTTTTTAAATTGATTGGATATCAATATATTTTTATCATAGATGGATGACTTTTGGATGGGATTGAAGTACTGGAGAGGGTTAAATGACATCCTTGCCAAGGCTATAAACGTCTACTGGTAGCAGTGGCCCTGTCAATGGTATTGGAATGACTTGTATGATTATCATTACCCCGAAAAAGAATTTCGTAGTACAATTTTTGGACAGAACTTTATTCGATGATATGACTGTGTTATTTTTCTGATTTAATGTCAAAATGCTTGATCTGTCTTTTAATTGTTTTTAGTAACCATCTGAGTTATATTTTACCTAATATAAAGTTCTGATGATGTAGATATAATTGCTTCGCCCAACGTGTCACCAATGTTGGCAGCCAGATATTCATGTCGATTTTATCGATTTTTAAAACATAGTTTTAATGGAATAAATTTTTCTATAGCTGCCTCTTTGTGTCTGCGAAAACTTCAATTATGATTTTGTTTTAAAAAATTTGTTTGATTGACTGTGTGTTTTTGAGTTCATTTCTTTCCTTAAATCTCTCATTTTTTCTTGTCCAATTTCATGATTTTTTAAGAATGAAATTGAAACAAAATTGGTTTGAACACATCATACAAATTTTAAAGTTTCTCTATGTGAAATTGGATGAGTACCTAAGAGCACCTAATGATCTTAAGAACCTTAGAGGGTATTGAGATTATTGATTTTTCAATGGTGTCTTTACCATTAGAATACGAGTTGATCACCTTTTAGGTGTGCCTTAGTCATTTATACATTTGGAGTGTTATATTATCACATACCACCTCCACGATCATGCATAAAACTAAAACGTTGATATAAATTGAAATACGAACGCTATCCCTTATCGTCATATCGTAGTCTAATCATTGTTGTACATGAATGTCAGCCATGCTCTGAAACAATTACTCTTTCATATTGATGCCTTAAGCTCACATTCATTGCCTCGGTGGTAGTCCATCATTTCTGGGTTAGGTTGTCAATAGAGGAGGTGGTTTTCAATTACGCTTGTCCTCTGGTTCAACATTCACTCAACAACCTAAGTGGTGGCTATGGTGGATTTCTCCCGAAGCCTTAGTTATTGAGTCACCTCCAAAAATGAAAAGCATATTCTTCATATTGGTTGTTTTCAAACATACACCCCTCTTCGCTACTCTTGTTGGTATATCGTGACCGAACCCATGGACCCTGTGGTAAGGATAGAGTTGAATGTCTCACAGGCCCTGCTCTCCCACGATGACACTGTGGACAATCTCATGGCCTTTGGGTGGGTTAAGTTCATACAATCATTCGAGGTTTTTAACCTCGAGGTCGCTCAAGATTTTGCACATAATTTTGATGGTGCTAGGGCCAAAATAGGCGATTTTCAGTTGGAAGTTAGTGAGGATTCAACTGTAGAATCTAGGGGATTTCCCCAAGAAGGAGCTCGTTGGTTCAAGAATCTCAAATTCGAAGGAATCCCTTGGCACTTGCTAATGGTTTCCAAGAGATCATGCTACAATGTCAAAGGTACACCAATAGTTTTATTTAAACCTCGATGACATGGTTTACTATTGATACTCAAGAAATTTGTCACTTCTTAGGGACGATATGGACTAGTTTTATGGTTTCATATTCGTTTGTTGATGGTCTTCTTAGGGTTTGGTTTAAATATGTCATTATACCTGATTAAAAGCCTTTAAAAAATGGCTCGATTCTACCAGAGGCAAAACCTTAAAGCTCAATCCATCTTATTTCACCATGGCCTGATTCAAATTTTGGTTATTTCCAAATTATCAAAGGTTGGGGATAATTGGAAAGATTTTGTGGATAGGAATGGGTTCGCTCCACCTAAAATCGTAATCGACTCACCTCTATGTTTTGATGATCCCACCATCCTTTGCCTATCGACTCCTTCTTTGATAGACCTTCATGTCAAATTGCAATCAAACCCTATTTCAATTACCAAAACCCTTGTTGCTTTTCATAAATCCTCTAGAAGTACACACCAGAGATGCTATTTTGTTCCTAAAAAATCCTTAGAAGATGTGTTGGATAATTTGAAGGGAAAGATTCTTGTTGCTCCTAGTCCTGGGCAAGATGTGGTTGGTTTGAATGAAATTAAAACTAAGAATCAGGGCATAATTAAAAAAATAGGGTTCCCAATGTTGATTTCAAGAACAAAATATTTGGTCAACTCCTTTCTAGAATGACACGTAATCGACATCACAATCATGAAAAACCTATCCCTATTATTGATGTCAAAGATTGCATTTCTGAGGATGATACCAACGCTGATGTACCCCAATACCATTTTGTGTCAAATATTCCTCCTTTTTTAAAGGAACAAGATGGTTTTTCAGGAATTCAATATGATCTCAAAATAATCATGGATCAGGGTAAATATACCACTACAGATCAGACTCATCCTTTACCAAATTTAGAACCGGTGTATTGTGAGAATTCTTTTGACTGGATCGAAGGATACAATCGAGAGATTCCTTACCTTCAAGCGCAACTGAATCAAGTGATCAATCAGAACTCAGCTCTTGAGAGGGAAAACGATGATCTCAGAGCTTGCATTCGATTGAATTCAAACAGAGCCAACAAGTGTTTCAAAAGATCAGGAAATGTGGTTATCAAAAACTCCACCAATTTCAATGCTATTATAAACTCAGATTTGTCTGATGTTTCTCTTTCAAATTTCTAATTGGTAAATAGTTCTCTTGTAATTCACGATTTGATTTTTTTTTTGGATAATAAATAAATTCGTTTTTATTTTGTTTTTGTTTAGACCAGCTACATAATCGAATATTATGTAGCTTGTCTTTTAAATTATTTATTTCATTATTGTCTAAATTAGATTTTGTTTTCCTTGTCTCAGGTGAACATCAGGTCAATGTGATACGATTAGTGGAATGAGTCATAAGTTGAGCGTATAATGGAATTATAATTTTTATTTTTGAAAAACAATGTTTAATGATGTAACTATTTTGGATTGTAAAACTTCAAAATAATTATCTTTTTATTATCTTGTTTTAGTAAAAGCTTATTTAAAAATATTTGTCTCTATCTTGCATGATATGAGGAACAGATTGGGAATTTTTTAAATAACACTACTTTCCGAGTGATAAGGGAAATTCCTCTAGGACCATATGATGGACTTATTTTTTTTTTTTTAAGTATATGAGATATAGTTTATTCTTTGGCTTTCATCCTCTGTACACTGTGCAATATTTTCATTGTTTCTCATGTAATTTCTAGATGTGAAATTTTATTTGTATCGAACTAAATTTAGTTTGTTCAGCATATAACCTTTCATGTTATGTTTTTCTCTATGTGGTTCATTATCTTTAGGTTCTGTTGATATATGTGATTGTTCACCTATCCAATCATTTAGAGTTTACATCTAATGTCAGGTAGCTATTAATACTATTTACTAAGAGTTGGAATTTCTTTCATTTTCAGTTATTGGACATTATAAAGTCACATGATATAAAATCATTTATCTTTCTGTCATCATAGACTTGTTCCGAAATATAAAAGACTTCTTTGAGTTTTTTGGGAAAGTATCATTCTTGTTTTTTCCATAGATTTATACTTGACACAGGTTAAGTGGAGCTTATATAAATACAGAAAGACAAATCTAGATTAGTACTGTGGATCAGCATAAGGTTAGTTAATTTATTATTTATTTAATTTGTTGATTTGTGAATGAATAGTGATTGCATCATTTAAACGTTAAATGCTTTGTCCATTATCGTTATATATTTTTATCTTAAATAAAAAAAAGAGTTGAACCTTATATTATATCATGAGTATACAGCTATGAATCATTTGGCAGCCACATGTCCTACCACAGAAGGGAAACCAGAACAGGTGGCTCCAAGGGATGATAGATCTATCATGGCTGAGAAGTTGATTACAAAATTGTACAAAATTACTAAAAGTGTCTACTGGAACATCGTTCCATCTAGATAACCTAAGGTGGGATTCGAACAGAGCCACCATTTCTATGCTAGTTATACAACTGTAAAAAAAGATTTAAAACTATAATTGACAAAAAACAAAGTCTGGGGTAGGCCGCGTCAAGCCGTAGGGGAACCTAGGTGTCCATTAGAAGTGAAGGTCGGGACAAACTTTTGCTTGCAAGTGGAGAAACTTGCTAACTTTGGAGTGTCTGAGAAGGCCTCAAACAACAGGTTCAATCATTGGTTGATGATCCTTTTCCCGTGTGCTTTCTCGTCCTGTCGTTGCCTGATATCAAAAAGGATCTCAAGGTGCTCCTCTGCCAAATAGTGGATGTTCACCCCTTCTTCTAAAACTTGCCAGCTGGGAGGGATTTCCTCCTCAACAATGTAACCACCTTCCCAAGAATGAGGCTAAAAATCAGGTACAGAGGGACTTGGGAGGCAAGTCGTTGAGGGTATCCCTATCTTGTTCCCCAGGCTTGGGCCTAGTTGCGTAGCAGAGGGTTGCCTTGCATGCTGAAGTGGAGGTAGTGTCTCCCCTTTATCTAAGTTGTGTCCTTGAGGTATCTCTTCCCTCATAGTAAAGGTCGGGGGATGAAGTGGGAGCGGTGGAGAATTCACAATGGGGGACGGGGTCTCCTCATTTGGTATGCGCAAGGAGGTTTGGGTCTGGAGTGGCGGATCCTCCAATTTTGGGGTGTGCAAGGTGGATTGAGAGAAGCTGGTGTGTTTGCAGGGTGGCCAAAATGGGCAATCAGTGCTCATTGGGATGTTGTGAGTCGATTATCATGGCTATAGGCATTTGTGTTTTTGGTGGCTTGCCTAGGCTTGCCTCTGTCCCGGAGCATGGTGGGAAGAAGCACTGGGGTAATGGGGGGGAAATAGCAGTCTAGGTGGTCTCGAGAGGCACTCAAAGTGTGATCGGAGAAGTTAGGAGGGCCAAGAAACATAGTGGAAGAATGACAGCTTGCAACGAACAGGGAAAAGAACGTGCCATTGAGAATTTTAACACCTCTGAGGGCCATTGAAACCTCTCCCATCGCCATTGAAGGCCGACAGGACTGGTTCAAGATCTTGGTACATGTGGCCTGGATGGAGAATGCATCTGAGTGCTTGTCTAGACACACTGAGTTAAATTCCATCAATATGTGCTTCATGGGGAGTTATATCCTTGGGGGGTGGCGGCCTGGGACATTAAATCCCCTTGCCAACTGTCCCAGCCAGGTGTCCTCCTGCTCTTGCCTCGTGTCACCTCATCTGGGTGAGGGTAGTCCCTTCAAGATAACTCTTGGCAGTGGGTCCAAAGTGTCAAACTTTGAGGCCGCCCATGTTCATGAGGGTGATTTGTTGGGTAAGGTCCACCCCCTCATTCACTAGTCTATCTACCACTATGTTTTCTTCCCTTCTCACATGGGAGGTGATCAGAGTGAGAGAGGGTCTGAGTAGAGTTTGGAGGCTATGAAGAGGTCCTAGTAGATGCCAACTTGGTGTGATATTTTCTGGGTTCCTTCCATTGATGATTTTGGAAGCTATCTCAATTATGACTTTTAAATCTCCCTCGATGATGAGGCACGTGATATCATGGTCTAGTGCTCATTGGATTCCTTTGATCATGCCCCATATATTTACAGAGTTTTTGGTGTCATGGCCCAGGTTTTTGGCCATCATGTTGTGTATTATGCCGAGTCTATCCCTTATGATTTCCCCCACCCCGAGGGGGCCTGGGTTTCCTTTTGAACCTCCATCAAAGTTGATTTTATGGAACCGATGTGTGGGGGGGACCAAATCGAGGGGCTGATCACCAGGGTGGAAGGGGGTGGAGGGGGTGGCAGAGAGAAGGTGCAGGGTATCATGAGGCCCCGGGAGTTGAGGATTAGGATTTATGCAGGGTCAATTGGTTGTTCTTCTTTGGTCCAATGGTGGAGCTGAAGGGTTTCTTGGAGGTTCATGTGGATGGTGGACCAAATGCCTTCCGGGGTGGAGGGTTGTGAAGGAAAGACTCTCTTATTTCTTTCTTTCTAGAGTTGCTACACTATGATTCCTGGTAAGAGATTCCAGAGCCTGTTTAACAGTTGGATTTTTTAAGGTTCTTGGAAAAGGGGCAGACCCAGGGTTCACCACTCAAGAGAGCACCAACAAAGCGCTAACTACCGACCCTTTAGGCAACACCTATGAAGAAGATGAAGTCTCACCCGAGGTAGAGGCAGGGGTGGTTGCAAGAGTCAAGTGTCTGCAACCTTAGCTGGGACACAGATCTATGATTATATCATTTACAGAGCACTTAACATCGATCATTCATCATTATTCAACCCTTATTATACTTCACAGACAGTAGAGAGCATTGCGGTGTACACTCAGATCTACAGTATTTCAGTACTTAACCATAGTAACCCAGATTAGATCCAGAAGATCAACACTAAGCATCCTCATACACATCATATCTAACAATCATGTATATCTAAAAATCACATAGCATAAGTGGATATATCAAAGCACATAGCATAAGCAAAGATAAACACATTGAATCAAAGAACTGAGCATAACACATAGATTTACGTGGTACAACCCCACCCTGGGGTTACGTCCACACGATATTCTTCTTTATTATCGTCTTCAATCTATTACAAGCACAAAGCCTCCAAAAGCCTTATTCACATAGGCCAAAATATATGCGCAGCTCACTAGATCCTTCTTCCTTGTGTTACATCACTCATCTTTCTATAGAAATCTCATAGTAACTTTCATTTAGTCTTGCAAGCCTTACACAGTTCGCACAAAGCACTTATTCAACATCACATAGATGCACTACCAATTTCACTAACGAAACACATCTACTACTTCTTATATTTCCTATCCTTCTATTTATACATTACAAAAGTGGGCCTAACTGTGGGTAAACCCATGGGCCGACATCCCTTTCCCATTACATTAACCCAAAACCCTAAAAGGGGCCCAAAAGTGGACCAAGATACCATGATCTCTTCTTCTCCTGGCGCTCCATCTTTGACAGGCTTTCGAAGTCCAAAAACGGTCAAATATGACCAAGTGTTCCTCAAAACTTGGTCAAGGGGCAACATGCCCCCAACACTCACTTGTGACTCATACCGAGTCACTTTGGTCTGATCAATTCTACCTCAAATGCCTCGAGCTTGGCTCAAGTTGCTTCGACCTACTGCAGTGCAACAACCTTTTGCTCAGTGAAATACTCGATCGATGCATCATTTACTGGCCCTTCTAGGTGTTGTTCCGTGGTGATGACAACCTGTTCAAGCTCAGCTCCCTGGATTTCAAATTCAGTGAACAGTTGGCATGCCTTTTCTTAGATTGGTTGAAGTTGTTAGGATACTTCCATCACTTTACTTTATAGTGTGTGTACCTGTTGTTGGGTGGTACGTTGTTCTGGGAATCTCTTCATTCTTTCAACTAGGGTCAAGGCCTTCAGCTATGCCTGTAGCGTATTTCCGTGATTCTTTGCTTCTTGGAGTTGTGCTTCCAATGCCTGCAACTCTGGATTCTATGTGAGGTTCTCATAAGTCTGGGCGCTTCTAGCACTCAACTTCTTTCATTCCAAGGAAAGGGTTTTTACTCGGCCAACTGCGCTGCGGGCAGTTGCCTCCCTTAGATCTCTTATTTCTTGAGGAGCCTTGGGCATGGTACGAAGTTCCAGATCTACGATGCACTACTGAAGTAGTTGGATTACTTCTTCAAGTTGTGCCACCTGTTGTGGGACATGTTCTTCAATCTTCACTTCTATGACCATCATAGAGCGAAGTAAATTGTGAACCCTTTCCTGTACTTCAAGTTGCTCTGCTAGCAACTGGTCCTTGCTCTGCTATAATTATGCTTTCTCCTCATCCCACTTCACTTGTAGGGAAATATTTTCCCATTCTACTTTACTCTGTTGTTCTACAAGTGCACTATGTACTTGTGTCAAAGCCTGGGTGGCTTGTGCTATGTCTTCTTGAGCTCGTCAAAGGCAAGTTTTGACTTTATCGACGATCTGGTGTAATTGGGTGGGCTCATCGCCTGTTCCTGTTTTTCTAGTTGTCAAGGGTGCAGTAGAAACTACTCGATTGGACTGGAGTGCCTGTTGTAGTTCTTGAAGTTCACCCTTGATTCGATTGAATACCTCCTCCTGCTTTGCTTCATGATTTTCTACGATCTCTAGTGAAGCATCATTCAACAGAGAGATTAAGAGGTCAAAGTCATCCGGTGTGAGGGTAGTATTAAACGTAGTCCGGGTGGCCTTAGTTTTCTTTTTGGATGAGCGATTTGGTGGGGTAATATTCCTTTTATTAGAGGGATCCTCCTCCTCTCTAGGTGGAGTAACCTCGCGTTGTTTTTCTGAACTTCTATGCCACCTAGTTCTTCACCATCAGCTCCCTGTGGAGGTGAGATCGAAGTAGTCTTCGTGGATGTGATATGGACATCTTGAGATTCATCATCCTTCTTAGTCTTTCTTGGTCCAGGTGTATCCGGCATAGCTTCAGGGCTATCCACGTCGGAAATTTCTGCGGGGTCCGCTGCAATAAGGAGGTTCGTCGACCATTCCTTGGTAATCTTCTCCAAGTCTTCTTCTGTCAACTTGTAGTACAAATTGAGCTATTGTTTGTGCTCATCAGCGTGCATTGTGATATAGGTGAATTGGTGGTCCGTGCTTAATTTTATCAAAGGTCTAAAACTGTGAAGTGTGTTTGGGGTGAGGCACGGTGTGTACTGGATTGAATTCTTCAATTGGTTGTAATAGGCCTGGAATACGGCATTGGACTGCCACTGCTTGTTCATGTTGTTGGAGCACCACAACGTATAAAACTTTGTGGCAAGTGGTTCGATGGGTTCGATCTCTGGAAAAGTGGCACCTTCTGGTAGCTCCTAGGCGACAAAAGTGATTAGTATGAGAAACCAACTAAAGTGGAATGCATACCCTTCGTATTGCGCTTCTCTACAATCAAGCTCTAGCTAGTTTACAAGGTACTATGCCCAGTTCATCTGTAGTCCCTCGGTGCACTTCCCTGCGAGGTCAACTACGAATCTAGTCACTTGTGTTAGTCTGATATTGCAAACTAGCTTTCCCGTGATCAACTGATAGGCACGGTGCATTGTTCCACTCTGGATAGAGGATACCTTGTAGCCTCACGTACCTTTCTCGACATTGCCATAAGTTTATTTTATCTTTGTGCTAGTGCTTGGTCTGAGGTCTTTCCAAGGTAAAACTCTTGTGGGTCAGAGCCCTGCATACTAATTCCTCTGATCTGATTGATCAAGGTCGGATCCACAGTGATGCGGTGGTCCAACCATAAGTATCCTTCGTGGTAGAAGGACAACAACTACCTGACGCATGCGTTGACTTCCCGGTGTTTTCCGAAGTGTGGGACCTTCATTACATTAAGCAATGTGGACTGCGTGAGGTTCTAGGTCCATGACTGTGGGACAATCTTAGAATTCTTTCCTTTGGTCCTGGTTAAGTACTTATGTGGGGCTAACATGCTATAAAATTTACGATCTCCAAGTTTAAAATCACTAAATTTCAGTGTTGTGAGCTTATCCTGGTCAGCACAAAATGCACGCACCCCTTTAGGAAGTTACATGGTGATCAAAGTGTACTCGAAGTCTCGTAGTACACTGTCACAGTTTATGGAACCGCTTAGAGGTGGTAAGTAAGTAGGTAGAATGCATGGGATAAGCTTGGCATTTGCGATGTCATCCCTGTGCTTGGTCCATTTTTCATCGGTCAGTAGGGATGGACCAGAGTGAGCAGTGGAAGGGGAGACCTAGAGTCCTATCATTGATGATTCTTGGACTCTTGTAGATAATCCTCGCTCCAACATGACTCTCTTAGTCATTAAGTCAATCAAAACTTCTTCGACTAGTTTCTCAACAACGTTGAGCTTGTCCGACATACAAGCTCGGGTCAACTAGCCCGAGTGTGAAATGAATTCAAAAAATATAGTGAATGGTATGGGAACAAGGAAATGATCACAGGGTGAAGTAATCTTAGGCTTCGGGTTCAAATTCTCACTTAGCAAAAAGTATTCTCGGTGCGTGGCACGACGGACTAAGTAGGGAAACTTAGCAATGGTCTACTTTCAACGAGTATGAGGCTGCATTAACTTATGTTTTGTCCATTATGTCACAGTCTAATGGTCTAGTGGCGAGCCATAAATTCTTTCCAAATCATTCGAATTGGCAGTCGAATGGTTATATTGGCTTCCAACGGCTATATTACTTCACCTTGGCGAAGTCGCATATGTCATTGTTCTAATATCCTGACGAAGCTCCAATTCTGCAAAGTGTCTTGTTGCAAGGTACCCTTTGGGATATTCTTTAATTGTTCAATCTTAGCTTTCTAGACTTCTTTCTAGTGGGCTTCGTCTCAGTGATTCTCTTCCCATTTTGATTCTTATTTTCCTTAGACATAGTCACTTCGTGTTGGTGAGATTCTCTCCTAGGGTTTAGGTATATCACTTTTTCTTTGTCTAGGGTAGAAATTTTGTCCTTTTGTGTAGATTCGGCCTTGACATCTGAGATTCTAGTGTCAGATGGCTTCGAGTGGTTCTCCTATTCTTCTATCAACTTTGCGATCGTTTTAGTCATGAAATATTTTAACTCTTGTCTCTCTTGCTCTAAAACCTCTTCTTCTTCCTTCTTTCTGGCTTGATTTTTTTCAATCCAAGGTTTTTCGAGTAGCATATTAAATGGGGCATTGCTCTTAATGAATTTGATAATCTCAAAATCTTCTTCTGTCGACGTTCCATTGACTCTCATAGGTGTTTGTGCGAGTTTTCCACATAACATTATCATTTTTCCTTTGAATAGTCCTATTCCTCCCATTGAAGGAATCATGGCAGACTTCCCTATAGATTCCCAAGTTCTTTCTGGCATAATGTTCACTTGTGTTTCTTCATCAATAATACAGTCAATGTCGAAGCTCACTATTCTTGCTTCGACTTGCTCCTTTTCTTTGAAGATATCTAGTAATCATACATCTTTATGTTCCTTTAGGGTTTATTTCATCTGTATTAATACTTTCTCTGATTCTTGTTGGGTTTCTGCCTTTTCTGGATATGCCTTATGGTCTTCTTGATTCAGATTTATCCTTTCAAGCTTAGCGATCATTCTAGGGAAATCCAATACCTCATGGTCCATAGCTTTGCAACAGATACAACTAGGTCTTCTACCAGGGCATTCCTGAGCTAGATGGCTTGTTTTCTTGCAACTGTAACATAGGATTAATCCTCTCTTTATTTTAAATGATCCCCAGCCTCTTTCGTACTGCGCACTAGAATCATAATAACTAACATAGAAAAAATTCTTTCTAGGATCCTGCATCTATTTGTTAGTACAAACATTCTTTCTATGCATAGATATAACATATCTATCATTATACTTACCAGATCTATTCATATCAAACTTTGTTTCATCTATTAATGCCCTAGTTTTTAAGCTAGGAAAAAATCTATCAAACATGCCTAGATCCATTCTTTAGTAACAAAAAAATTCACTTATCTTACTTCTACAGGGCACAAAGCTTCCATATCTAAGAACTTTTAACTATTATTACCTTTATTAGAGCACGGAGCTTACAAATCTTACCTCTTTTCTGCAGATATGGCCTCCTTCTTTTATAAATTTCCACTTTTACTTTTCTTAGAGCACAGAGCGTTCAGATCTCACTTCTTTTCTTCAGATCTGATCTTCCTTTCTTCAGATGTGACCTTATTCCTGGCAAAAAGATTCACAGGTCAAGTAAAAGTCTACGCACTAGGGAAATAGATCTACGCACAAAGCTTTATTTTGCACAAAGTTTCTTCTTCCTCAGTTCCCAGCAATCACAGTTTCAGGTCCCAGCAACGAAACCATTTGTTGGCATAGGGGAAGACCCAGGGTTCAATGCTCAAGAGCGCACCAACAAATCCCTAACTACCGGCCCTTTCAGCAACACCTACGAAGTAGATGAAGTCTCACATGAGGTAGAGGCAGGGGTGGTTGCAAGAATCAGGTGTATGCAACCTTAGCTGGGACACAAATATGTGATTATAACATTTACATAGAACTTATCATCAATCATTCATCAATATTCAACCCTTATTATACTTCAAAGATAGTATAGAGCATCGCGGTGTACACTCAGATCTACAATATTTCAATACTTAACCATAGTAACCCAGATTAGATCCAGAAGATCAACACTAAGCATCCTCATACACATCAAATCTAACAATCATGTATATCTAAGACGCACAAAGCATAAGTGGATATATCAAAGCACATAGCATAGCAAAGATAAACACATTGAATCAAAGCACTTAGCATAACATACATATTTGCGTGGTTCACCCCCACCCTGGGGCTACGTCCACAAGATCTTCTTCTTTATTATCATCTTCAATCTATTACAAGCACAAAGTCTCCAAAACCTTTCTTCGTATAGGACAGAAGATATGCACAACTCGCTAGATCGTTCTTCCTTGTGTTACAACACTCATCTTTCTATAGCAATCTCATGGTAACTTCCACTTAGCCTTGCATGCCTTAAACAATTCGCACAGAGAACTTATTCAACATCACATAGATGCACTACCAATTGCACTAAGAAATCAAATCTACTACTTCTTACATTGCCTATCATTCTATTTATACATTACAAAAGTGGGCCTAAGCATGGGTAAACCCACAGGCTGACATCCCTTTCCCATTACATTAAACCAAAACCCTAAAAGGGGCCCAAAAGTGGACCGAGATCTCGTGATCTCTTCTTCACCTGACACTCCATCTTTGACAGGTTGTCAAAATCCAAAAACTGTCAAATATGACCAAGTGTTCCTCAAAACTTGGTCAAGGGCCAACAAAGGTCATGTTCCCCAATTTCTGATTGTGTTTGTGATGCTGCCCTGATCTCGGTGTGTTCTCCATAGGAGATGAGTGGCATGGTCCCATATAACAGTGTTGATGGTGTAGCTGTTTAATAGGTGTTCCATGGTCTCTAGATTTTGATTGCAAAGGTGACATATCGAAAAGGTCCAATGAAGCCTCTTTTCTGAAGATTGTCCTAGGTTAGGATCTTGTTTTGAATGAGAAGCCAGAGAAAAGTGGAGACTTTTGGCTAGAATTTGGATTTCCAAATGACATTCCATACAGGGTCCCTTGGCATGGATTGAAATCCTTCCTACAGTGCATGTCCTTCCTTGAGAGTGAAGTTGTCGTGAGGTGAGTGCCCCCATCGAAGGATGTTAGGGCCATTGATTGCTCATATTCTTCTTGTGGAGATTGCATGAGCCCAGTTCTATAGGTTGCAATCCTCTGCCACCTGTAGGTCTTGATGGGTGGATTTACATGTTCTCCAGGAGTGGTTTTGAGGGTTGGCAACCCACATGTCTGCTACTTTAGCAGTGGTTAAATTTGGTATCTCATTTTCATAGTGTAGCAGATTCTCGTTGGACTGGAGGGGTGGCATCTATTTCCAGGAGTCAGTCCAGAACCTGGCAGTCTGACCATTATGTATTTCCTAGAAGGCGTGCTCCTGGATGAGTGTTCTATTCCTCCAAGCTGCATTCCAAATGTTGGAGCCTTGAATTTTGTTCTGCATTTGGATCTAGTGTGAATGCTAGATGTCTGGTGCATACTTGTGGTGCCAAAGTTGAGCCCATATTTCTGTTGGAGTTTTGATCCATCTCCACCAAATCTTTGATCCCATAGTGTTGTTGAGTTTTCCAGGGTCACGGAGACCAAGGCCTCCCAGGGCTTTGGGCTTACAAACTTTTTCCCAACTAACTAGAGCCCATTTCTTATTTGTATTGTGACCATGCTAGAGAAAGTTCCTCTGTAGATTTTTTTTTTTTTTTTATGATTGATTGAGGAGTTCCTAGAGCGGAGAAAAGATAGGTTGGTATGTCTTGGAGGATGGATTTGAGGAGGGTGATTCTGGCTGGGAGGTTGACGGAGAAGAAGGTCCAGCTGCTGAGTCTATTGGATATGGAGAGTAGGAGAGATTCCTAAGAAAGGTTGTAGGCTGCCGAGCCCGACAGAGGGAGGCCTAAGTATTGAATTGGGAGGGTGCAAATTGGGATGGAGAGAAGATGGGAGATGTGCTATTGGACAGCCTGGGGAGTGTTGAAGAAGAAAATCTATGACTTTGTTAGGTTGAAGGAGGTTCCAATGGCATCACTAAAACCAGTGAGGATGGATTTGATTTTGTTGGCTTCTTGTGCCATAGGGGTGCTCATGAGCATGGTCTCATCTACAAATTGGTTGTGTGAGGCCATAGGTTGTAGCCCATGGAGGGGGAGGCCTTGCAAAGAACCATTGTCTATGGAGGCTTTTATGTAGCATCCTAAGACTTCTGCCATTATTAGAAAGAGGAAAGGGGAAAGAGGATCCCCTTTCCTAATCTCTCACGTGGGGGAAAAGGGTTGGGAGGGGGATCCATTGACAAGGATGGAGAAGAAGGTGGAGGTGATGAGTTTTAAGATCCAGTCAATACAGTTGGCACTGAAACCAAAGCTACTAAAATTTCTCTTATGTAGTGCCAGCTTAGTTTGTCAAAAGCTTTAGAGAGGTCAACTTTAAGAAGCATACTTGGTATCCATGCGCTTTTGAGTGAGTGAATGACCTCATGAACTAGGATGACGTTGTCCATTATTTTTCTTCCTTCTACATACCCTGACTGATCCTTTGATATGATGAAGGGGAGGATTGGCTTGAGCCTGAGAGCTATCACTTTGGAGATGATTTTGTAGATGAAATTACAGAGTGCTATGGGTATGAAATTCTTTGGGTTGGTAAATCTCTCTTCTTTGGGTATTAGGGTAATAAAGGTGTCATTGAGGGTTGGAAGGACTTTGTTGGAGATGTGTGACCCCTCCACCAGTTGCCAGAACTCTTCCCTTAGCATATTCCAGTAGGTATGGAAAAATTTCGTTGTGAATCCATTCGGACCGGGGGCCTTTCTTGTGGGTAACTCTTGTATGGCCTGGTCTACATCTGCTTGGCTTATGGGGGTCATGAGGGCTTCATTTTGTTCTTGTGTGATGAGGGTTGGAATGTTGGTTGTTACTTTCCCAATGGCCTATGTGCGGTCCTCCCGAGGTTCTAAGAGGAGGTCTTGGTAGTAATTAGTAAGCTCCTTTGTAATGTCCTCATGAGTGAGCAGGGTTGTGCCTTGGGCGTTTTCTAGTTTGCTTATACGATTGATGTAGCGCCTGTGAATCATAGATCGATGGAAGAAATTATTATTATTTTCCCCTCTTTTAGCCATTGTACTATGGATTTTTGTCTCCAGAGGATTTCTTCTTGTTGTAGCCTTTCATCCAATTGTTGCTTGGTGTTTTGTTCCTCCTGTTGTTGATTCTGGGTGTATCCTATTTGTATGGCTTGTTGTTTTAGTGCTTCTAGTTTTTGTTCCAGGAGTTTTATCTCTTGGAATATGTTTCCAAAGACTTATTTGTTCCATTGTCGCACTTGATGCTTGAAGTATTTGAGATTCTACTAGAAGTAGTACATTTTGGTTCCCTACCGAATCTCTATTGCGTCCCACCAAATTCGAGCCATCTTTTGGAAGTTGGGATGGGAAAGCCATAACTTTTCAAACTTGAAGGGTTTGAGCTTGGGGGAAGCCATGGTGTCTACCCAGATCTGAACAGGGCAGTGGTCTGAGCCCGCTTTTGGGAGGATGTTGGACTCAATGAGAGGGCCTTCCAGGAGAAGGGTCTCAAAGAGAAGAAAGTGATTGAGTCTACAGGGAATCTGTTGGGGTCCCGTGTGCTTGTTTGTCCAAGTAAAGGTTTTGTTGCTATTTTTTATGTCTACCAAGTTGTGTTGTTCCAGAAGTTCTTTGAAATTTATGCTATCTTGTTCCAATCTTTTCTCCCCCCGCCTTTTTTCCTTGAGAGTGAGGATCATGTTGAATTCGTCGCCCACAATCCAACTTTGATTATTGGCTAAGGAGATGAGGTAAGCTAAGTGTTGAAGGAAGTTTTTTTTTTTCCTGGATGGTCTGTGGTGCATAGGCATTGGTTATCCATCCATTTTTTTCCTAACCTATTTCTCAATAATGGGTCATGAAAGTTCCCAGTGTCGAGATACCTTGGTTTAGAATGAGAGAGTTTGGGTTCCAAAGGTTAGAAATCCCCCTTGTCGCACCTTTCGAGTATGTATGGTATGAGTTGTTGTTATACTAGCATTTTCTAAAGATTGCTTCTATGGTCTGTCCCGCACATTTTGTTTCTTGAAGAAGGAGGATGTCTGGGTCTTCTATTTTGATGCAGTTTCAGAGGATCCTTTGCTTGGATCTTCCATTGAGGCCCCTAATGTTCCATGTGATGACTTTCATGATTTAACAGTTAGGTGGGTGGGAGAACGAGCTCTCTGAGAGATTTTGTATATGTCTTGAGTTAATCATATAGTTGCTAGCCTCCTTGATGAGTTGTTGCATCGTTTTCCTGCCTCTCCTTTTGTTTTATTTTATGTTTCTCCTTGAATCCGGGTTTGGGTCTCCTTTTATTCCTAGTCTTGAGGTTTCCCCTGCTGATGAATCCAGAAAGACCTTGTGGAATTTTCTTAGCTGATATTCTGGTATGGTTTGCAGGTCTTTTTTGTTGAGAGATTCCTCCAATCTGTCCAGGTCTATTCCTGCTAGGTCCTATTCATTCATTGCCATTACTGTGTCTTCATCCTTTTCAGGATCTTTTCCTGAGTCTGAGTGGCATGGAGGGTAGCACAGGGTTACCTGGGATGGGGCTGGCTGAGGTAGTCAATTTTCCTTGTCACTGGTTCCTTCTGCTTCCAAATCTTTATGAGGGTTTTCCACCTCTTATGTTGCTGGTAGATTAGTTAATGCATCAAAGGAGTTGGTGTTGGTATTTTTTCGATTATTGTTGGGAGTTGTTTTCTTCTACGTCTGCTTTCTACGAGTATGAACCTGTGTGAAGCCATCCTTTGGCTTATCCTCCTCGGCTGGCTTGGGGGGGACGTTGAGGGGGAAATATTTGAAGAGATGCCCATTCTCATGGAACTTCCTGCATCTGAATGATATGTGTTCGTAATATATAGTTTGTGCCCACTCCTTGTCTTGGTATTCCAGGGTTATTGTGCCTAGGAGGGCTTTAGATATGTCCATGTAGACACATATTCTGGCATAGGAGGTGTACTTTCTGTGCTTGGTGGCTTCTGAGGATTTGACGTATGTTACCTATGCTTGATAAGATTTTTTCTAGCTAAAATTCTTGGGGTAGGGAGTAGAGACGGATCCATACCGGAGCGTAGGCAAATTTCTCTTTCTCTGGGCAGAACCGTTCAGTCTAGAATCACAGATATAGCCCTGTCGAGTTGTAGAAGTAGGGGCCTCCTTCAAAAACACAGTCTTTGTCCTCCCAATTGTAGAATATGACTGTGAAGAATCCCTTGGAGCTCATCTGGAGTTCGTCGTCTCCCTTAGGGCTCCATGAGGCTTTGATCCAACATGCTAGGTCTCTTTCCGAGGGCTAAAGGCCCAAGAATTTTCCTATCAGGGAGTGGTCCCTCATGAATTGGGTGTGCTCGCCTATTATGTTTCTTTTTATGGTATATCATGGTGTCGTCAAGGCCTGTGATATGCATTTTCCTAGTATCCAGGCTCGAGCAACTTTTGGATGCGAGGTCTCTGCATCCATGTTCTTTCCACAACCTCCTTGCATTTCGTCCTGCATGTACTGATCCCGCATGTGCTGAGGTGGTTCAAAAGATGGTCTGCACACGCGAACATTCTACAGGTCATTCGTTGCAATGTTGTGATAAGAGTGGGGGGCTTCCACCCCCCCTACCAATCAGAGCCTTGGTGCAGAGTCTGTCAGGTGGATGCATGGTTGTTCAATGAATTGGACGGGGGGAGTTGAGAGTGCATAAAACCCTAGTTGTTGAGCGCATCCCCAAATGACACTTGTTTCCTCGTCCATTATCGTTATATCATTTACAATCTTGTTCTCTCATTGTTTATTAGTTTGATTGTTATAGCACTATAATAGTTTTGTTTATTTTTAATCTTGTTTAGGTCCATTAGTTTAAAACAATTATTTTCACAAGGCTTTTATTAAACCTTGTAATTGTATATATCTATTACAAGGGGTGTTTCAACCACATCCTAGACCACAAAGGCCTCCTTACCAACCTTGCCCAAGTATTCCAAATTTCCATGTTCCAACTCATGTGTCCCTCCAACCAGAGGTTCTTATCAATTATGGCTCATAGGATATTGTTCATTCCCTCGTAGTTCATCATGATGGTTGGACCATAGTTTCATTTTGATTGTCACATCCAGCTCCACTCAATAAATGTTCCCATCAGATAGATAATATTGTGTCCCATGTTTAGTCCTCACATGCAAGCAAAAGACTCAATATAACCACCTATGAGCCTATGTCAAGCAAAGGTAAAAAATCGGTCACTCATTATAAGTCGTCTAATGATTCCTCTCAGTCATCCACCTCACATTCCCAACAAATCAATGAACTATATCCAACTCTCAGTGAATTTCATCCTCAGGAATCCAATCAGTCACTCACTGAGAAGTTTTACTTAATGAACAAAGCAAGAAAGGAAGGAAGCAGTGAGAAGAGGGAGACTGCTTCACACATTAAATATGGTTTTTGATATTCCATGTTTGTTTTTGGTGGTGGACATATTGTTTATGTTTTGACTTTTTTTTGGATGACTTGATACTATTATCTTCATTTTTGGACAACAAATCAATAATTATTTTTCATGGTGG
>ML809103.1:18003-45759 GCA_009831015.1 Picea engelmannii | reverse complement strand
GTCATCTATGACTTAAATAAAGGTACTTTGAAACTACCACAACTTCTTTTGAGGAAGATCAAAGTTGATCAGAGGAAGGGAATAAAGGGAGAGAACAAAGAAATAAATTTCTTATAAAGGTTTTCTCTTAAATTTGTGAGATTAATTACTTTCATTCATTCTGAGTTATCATAGAGTCTTAACATTTTTGTCGATAGGAGGGTATTATTGAAGATAGAGGGATTCAAATATTGAGATACATTATTCTAAAAATTATTCTAGAAAGGTTGATCATTTCATCTTGACATTTTGTGTATTTTGATTTGTTCATGAATTAGTTTTCATCACTGATAGGGAATATTTTACAAATTCAATAGATTATACTTTCGTGGCTAAGCTGATTCATATTTCTAGTCATAGTGTTCAATTGTTTTCAAATTCTTTTTGTATGGTTCCCATCAAAGATATCTAAATATTATCTTGGTCCTTACCCTCGTAGGGGTTTGAAAAGAAGGTTATCATTGTAACTTGGAATGAAATAAATAAAATTGTTTTGTTGATTTTGATCTCACATGTATATTCTCTTATATCACTTTCAGATTTGTATTTTATTTGTTTCTTAATTCTCAAACACAATTCATATATATTTTAATTTATTCCTTTTCACAATTTAATTACAAAAAAAAGGACAACATTGGTTTCATGTGCTTATTACTTGAGAGTCAATCAAAAATTTTGTCTAAGGCTATAAACCTCTAGTGACAATCCCAACTATATTACCCTAGCCAAGTAAGATTTGAAACTTTTGGAGTGAGGTTCCTCATAGAGTTTCCTCAACAGTCAGTTAAGGCTATGTCATTAACACAAGTGAATGAAAAGGAGTTTATCCAATTCCTAGCGCAACATTTGATCAGAAGGGTTGGAGTTCCTTTGGTCATTTTGTTTCACAATGCTACATATTTTATTCTTCATTACTATCTAAATTCTCTTTAGATAATAGAATCATTGTTACATATTAAAATCACTATTAAACACCAAGTAATGGATTATTTGAGTCAGAAAATAATAATTTGATTCGTATTCTTAAAAATATTGTAGTTGAGAACCATAGGAATTGTCAGAATTCTTATTCCAGGGCTCTCTAGGTCGATATATTAATACCTAAATAAGCATTTTCCACCTCTCTTTACTATTTGGTTTATGTTCAGGAATCAATTCTTCCATCAAATAAATTTTTACACCATTGCAACTATCTCAAGCTTCAATGGGCTAGTCTTCTTCTACCCTCTAGAATATGATTGATACATTGGTTATGTTGGAGGAGGAAAGGAAAAAAGATAAACATAAATTTATAGCTACTAGAATATCATAAAAATATGGTTTCATAAACATAGGGACGGTGACAAATTTTTTGAGATAGGTAATCTAGTCTGTATATGGGACAATGTAAGGTACTAGATTTATTGTATAAAGAGTAAAAAAAAAAAATTATATCAGATACCAATGGAACAAAAAAATATATAGAAAAATAACACCAGCAATGATACCTTTTATTGAGATAAATTCAAGTTCACTTTCTTCTTCAAGGGGGAAACCTCCAAAAGAGCAATTCTCTATTACAATAATTCTCAATAAAATACTTTCCCATGCCTTCTACTTCCATTTATACTATTTATATCTTATAAATAACATTCTAGAGGAATATATTTCTAGAAGTGGAAGATTTTGTTAACTCTTCTTACATCAGAATTGTTAACATTATTATGTAGGCCTTGTTTACTAATGTCATCCTTTACTACATAAAAAACATATTCTTCTATCTATGTGAGGGGCAATGGAGGTTAGGTCCCTAACATGCCCTCCCCCTTAAAAAACAACCTTTTCCTCAAGGCCTAACGTGAGGAAAATGTTATAGAATGGTATTTGGCTCCCAGATGGCATATTTTAGGGGTGTATCCTTCCATTGGAAAAAGACTTCCTTGATAGTGCACTGACTAAGGAAACGCTCAAACTGGTCCAAGACTTCTTGTGTCTTCAACCAAATGGATCCTTCATCATCCAAATAAGGGAGATTGGTTTGAGTCTAGCACTTAGTTCCAATCACTTTCTTTAGGCATGATAAATGAAAAAAAGAATGGATATTAGAGTCACTAGGAAGAGATAATTGGTAGTCCATGTGCCCCACTCGCTTGAGAATTATATAAGGACCATAAAATTTGCGAGCAAGTTTCAGACATTGTTGAGTTTTTCTTGTAAGGTTGCAGATGAATAAACACCCAATCCCCTTCAGTAAATTGGTGTTTTGAACTACCATGGTCTTTTTATTTCATGTGATTATGATCCATGACCAAATTTTCTTTAATGGTACAGAGAATGGTCATGTGGACTGTAAGAGTGTTCTCAACCTTTTGAACCTTGGAGACACCTAGAATGTAGAAGAGAAATTATGGTGGATATTTCTCGTAGACCACTTCAAAGGGAATCATGTGAGTGAGAGTATGGTAAGATGTGGTGTACCAACATTTGGCGATGGGTAACCACTAATCCCATTGAGTTTGTCGAACAGACGCAAAAAACCACAAATATGTTTCCAAAAACTTGTTGACAACTTTAGTTTGTCCATTAGTCTGTGGATAATACGTGGTGTTGCGATGAAATTGGGTTCCTTGGAGCTTGAAAAATTCTTTCAAAAAATTACTAATGAAATTGGGATCATGGTCAAATACAATAGAATGAGGCATGCCATGGATTTTGAATATATTATACAAAAACATTTGAGCCACTGCGGATGTGGTGAATGGGTGTTGAACAGAATAGAAATGAACATATTTGGAAAGACTATCTACTACCACCATGATGAATATCTTATTGATCGAGTGAGGTAATGTAGAAATTAATTCCATACAAATATCTAGCCAAATTGTAGGAGGAATCATGAGAAGTTAGAGTGTGCATAGAACTTTGATAGTTTCTCCTTTATTGCATTGACATGTATCACATTTATCAACAAAGGTGTGGATGTATTGTTTCATACCTTCACAGAAAAAATAATGTTTAACCCATTCATAGGTTTTGGTAAATCCTAAGTGCCCAACTGTGGGTGAAGCATGAATCTTAGAAAACACATTGGATTTAAGTTTCAATTGTTTTATTAAATATAAGCATCCTTTATACTGAAGCTCTTTATTTTTCCAAGAGTACCATGGAGAATCTTGATAATGATGTTGCAATTGTTGGATCGGGTGAGAAATTTGGGGTCTTAAAACTATTCCTCATGAATGGATTGAAACCAATCTACTACAATTAAAGAGAGATAAAAGAGGGAGACCTCTTCTTCATACTTCCTTGAAAGAGAATTAGAAACCACATTTTGTTTACCCTTCTTGTAAATGATCTCATAATCATATCCAAATATCTTGGTCATCCATTTTTGTTTCTTTAGGGATGAAATTATATATTCCAAAAAGTACTTGAGGCTATGATGATTAGTTTTAATTTAGAATCATTTCCCCAATTGATAAGGACGTCGAAGATACACTCCATGCAAAATTTCAAAAATTTCCTTTTCACGGGTTGATTGGCCCAAACATTGATCTGGAAGTTGTTTTCTAGTGAAATCCAAAGGTTGACCATCTTGCATGAGGACTACCCCAATTCCTTTCCATGAAGCATCACACTCCAGGACAAAAGTATTCGTGAAGTGAAGTATTCCCTAGACAAGAGTCATGCACATAGTCTCTTTCAATGCATGGAAGGATTGATCAACTATTGGAGTCCAAGTGAAAGCATTCTTTTTAAGGAGAGTAATGATAAGTGCCACAATTTTTCCATAATTTTGAACAAACTTATGATAATAGTGTATTAAACTCTGAAAACCACACACGATTTTAAGAGTTATAGGATGAGGCCAATCCCTCATAGCTTCAATATTATTAGGATCCAAACATTCACCATCCTTGTCGAGAATATGACCTAGGTACTCAACTTCAAAGGCTGCAAAAGAACATTTAGACTGTTTGAGAAAAAAAAATGTGTTGATATAGTAGATGTAGAACTTGATCCACATGGGTGAGATGGTATTTCCATGTCTTACTATAGATGAGAATATCATCAAATAAAACTAAGAAATAATGATGGATAAAAGGACAAAAGACATGATTCATGAGACTTTGAAAAATGGAGGGGGAATTATGCAAGCCAAAGGGAATGGGAAAGAACTCATAGTGACCCTCGTGACTTCTAAATGTAGTCTTAGGAAAGTATTTTTATTTCATAGGTATTTGGTGGTAGAGAGAATGGAGATCAATTTCAGTAAAGTATTGAGCCCCACTCAATTCATCCAAAAGGTCATCAATGACAGAAATGGGAATTTTGTTTTTTATGGTGAGTTTGTTAAGGGCACAAAAATCAGGACACATGCACCAAGTGCCCTTTTTATTGAGTGTTGGCTTGTTATTTTGTCATCCTTTTCATCATCAATTAGCCTCATTTTTTTACCAATTTTCCCTATTTCTTCACCTAATACCCATGCCTATTATCATATTTACTCATACTTGTGATGTTAACATTCCTAACAAGCTTGAAGCTTGATGAGGTAAAATGTTGTTAATATTTATAATTTCCTTTAATTCTAATGATTTGGAAAGGATTTTAATTAATCTTCCTGATGACAGATACTTCTAGTTCAGTTCCTACCAACCATAGTTACAAGAACCGAACCGAAACTGGTAATACCGGTCGGTCCAACCGGTTCTGAGCCCCCACCGGTTTGAACCGCCCCTGACCGGTTCCATATGGAACTGGTTTTTTTGTTTGAACTGGCCGGTTCTGTACCAGTTCCATGAAGATGACCCATAGCTGCAAAAGGTAGGGGGAAATTAGATTTTTTTTTTAAATTAGGGTTGGGCCCCTAAACAGTCAACTTGATCCCACTAACACCTAAGCATTGGGTTAAAATTTAAGGTTTGAATTGTTTTCAATCATTCTACAATAATGTGCTATTGTTTATGGATTGATGTATCACTTAAATGATGAATACAAACTCCTAATCAAGACTGTGGATACTTACTGATAAGAACTTTAATACACAAAAGCAATGTTTAAGTAACTAGTGCTCTCGGTTTCTTTGCATTCTATGGTTAATAAGCTCTCTTTCTCAAGGATAATGATTGATGATGTTCACACATGAAATCTCAGTTATCTTGTTGTCCCAAACTTTGATATATTACAGGCTACAACAGTAATAGCTTTCACTTAATTCCACTTTCAAACACGCTCTAAATCATTTATATCTTGTGGTGGTAATTTTATGACATTGCATATAAGCTTTATATCCTTTGATGAGCAAATTCTGAGCTACATCTTGTTGTGCTTAAAGACCTGATATAAATAACAACAATACCCTAAAGAGCACTTTCCTTAATCATTGACCAAAACTTAACTCTTATGAATGGTGGAATGATTTGAGAAATGGTATGCTTCGTTAAATATCTTAAGTTCCATGTTCACATTGTCATGCTCTAAGACTTGTAATTAAGCATTGTGAATTCCACTCTATATCGGTTCATCGAGTATAATTGCTTCATACGATAACCTTGGTTTGGAATCAGATTCACATTGGATGCACACGTGACATGAATATATATGAGAAACTTTGCAAATTTGTGTATAATGGTTTCGATTCACATGGATGCGCATGAATATGTATTTGTTTTTCAAAATTTGAATATTTTATGTATTTTTAGTGATCGGGTTTTTGATCTGTTTTTTTTCGGTTTTTTCCTGGTTCCGATTCGGTTCCGGTTTTTGGGGTCGACCGGTTCAATGACCGGTTCGGTTCTTGTAACATTGCTACCAACACTGAAGAGCTTCAACCACCATAGTTCACTTATTACTACTCTAGTTCAATTTTGGTTCCTGTCATCATCGATTATAATACTTCTGCTTGTCCAAATGGGAATCATCCACATGAGATTTGCAAATAGAAATATTGAGATGATGATGTGTTCACTAGTTTTCACCCAAGTCCCTCAAGCTCATAATAATTCTTTGATCAACATATGAGTCAAACCCCTGATTGTGTGTAGGTTGTGGAAATTTATCTTGGTTCATGATATATCATATCACATTCCTATGCACTAAGTGTCATAGGAATGATAATATGAGATCATATGGATCCTACTCATCTCTTATTCTCTTCCAAGATCATTGTCTTTGTGATTGCATTGTAGTATCATCCAAATATTTTGTATCTTTTTCTATGGTATTATGTTCGATGAACAAGGAAACAGTCTATCCATTTGATCATAATGCTCTAACTATTCAATCGTTTCTATTCCTTGGAGATTTGATACTATATGTATGCCTGAACCTCCATTAAATAAATTTAATGCATGATCGATAGCTTAATACTAAGAACCAGATTCAGATTTTTGTATTTGCAATCTTGTGGATTGAATTCTATAATGCCAAAGTGCCAATGTTCTGAGTAATTTGGTGTGTGTAATCAATTTATAGAACTGTAGTTTCTATTCCATCGTGAACCAATTTGGAAGGGATCCTCAATATTTCCAGTGATGCAACCTATTACATTTAGTTATATTAGCTAAGTAGATTTGATTTTCTCTACATGTTTTATAGTTTAACATTTCCATGTCCTTTATATGCAAGATTTTATTACATTTATTTTATGCTTTATCACCTATACTTTTTGGTTATTCACTGAATATTGAAGAATTGATCCTCTTTATAAGTGATCGCAAGAACCATTGAGAAAGATGTTGGTTTATGCCAAGACATCATTTGAGTAACCCTCATACAATGATGTAATGTTTATGATGTATTGTTGGATTGTGTTCCATTTGATTTTATTTCAAGATTTGAATTAGTTTGTCGGTATTTATTTGTTAGATTAGGATAGTATTTGATCCTTCATACACTTTTTCTTCTAGCTCACAAGTCTATGAACTCCATATTGATAATTTAATGTCGAAGATTTCAATGAATTAAACTGACTGATATTTTTGGCATTGTTGTCGAGGAGATGCTAAAGGGATTAGAGCATTGATATTTTAGTTTTTCATTTTTGTTTATGCATATTATTTTTGGTGCCCCAACATTTACAACTTGGAGGAGGTGAAACAATAAGATGAGAGGTAAGAACCTGTTCTTTTACTTTAGTGATTTTCTTCAACACATGGTAATGTTAGTACAATGTGCTTCCTTGATTAACCTCGTGTCAATTATAACTTGGTGACAATAAGGTCTTAGTATCATGAGGTATTCAACACATAATGTGTTTCATTTTTATAGATTTCATTCAAAAGGTGGAAAATTTTCAATTTTTTTGGGTGTGGTAAGAATCCCCATACATTGATTCATTTGTGAGAAGGATATCTAGTCGAGCAAGAAGAACTTAAATATTCTCAAGAATTTGTTGAGTAAAGAAGTAAATTCTACTCCAAGAAATCTTTGAAATCCTATCAACAATTGGAAACATATTTGAATCTTAGGAAGAAAAATCAGAGCAAAGGATACATGATCAAATTCCATAGGAGAAAGATCTAGAATTTTGTTCTAGTAATCCTTGTGAGCACTTGGAGGAGAATAAATATCCATGGGAAACATTTGATGGAAAATAGACACTAGAACCAAAGATCGTAGAATTTCTCGCATTTTTTTTTAACAAAAACTAGTAAAATTGTATTATCTGTGTGGATGAATCCACTGGTTTTACATAAAAAAGGTTTGTACAGTCACCTAGTATCATGAGTCGAGAAGCAGGACACAGAGCGAGTAATCTGAGAAGAGAGAGGATTCCAGGATGTGCTTAGTAGGAGCAAGGCATACCGTGAGGGTGACAGGGGATCGAGGATAAATAGCAACTGAGCCAGGGATGTCGAGCGAGTGGATGGGAAATCCCATAAAATCCATAGACTGAGCAAGGACGCCGGCATGGTTTCCCATAAATCTAATAAATGAAAGAGGGTACTTACCTATGATTTCATGGGAGGCTCCCTACAGACCGTTCCATAAGAAGCCATGGATGTGATACTCAAGGTGTGGCTGACGTCAAGGGTGTTTTTGCGCTGTGCTAGATGAGAATCTCATACCACTTCCACGAACCTTTGAAGTTAGATGACAAGATTTCCCACGAGATCTGTGGATTTACCACCTTTTGTGATGATGGCATTGGGGTCGTTATCCATCGTTTTATCTCAGACACAGATACCCACTCTTGTTTCTTGCCACATGTTTAACCCATGTAATCCTTGCTCCAGGTAGACGTCTACTAGCATCCACTTTGTATTGTTGGAACTGCTCTCCCACTCACCCGATGGGCACATTTTCAGCTTCGTGAAAATTCCCCCATCCCTCTTGTCTCTTTGTGGGAAGCATAGTCCCTTCCTGCGCCTATGTCCTTGATTTTTGTTTGGATCTGTAGTGTTGCAAATTCTTGCACCAATATTCTCCCAATCATAATTGATCATTAGTAAAGGGGTACTAGGGTTGATACCCCATCTATACTTAGGGCACCTGGATTTACCCCTATGGTTGTATTGGCCAATTTGTCGGATTCAATGTTATTTTCCCTTAATGTGTGGTAGAAGATGGATTTAATGTCTCAGGAGACCATCCTAATTCTATCCATGATTTTCTTTAATATTGGGTCTCTGGGGTTTGTTCCCTGTATCATCATTCTTATTATGGTTTTGGAGTCCCCTAGAACTACAATCTCTCGAATACCCTTAGTCTGGGAGAGTTGTACTCCTTTTAGTAGAGAGTAGGCCTTGACTTTATTGTTAGTTTCCATCCCCAGATTCCAATGGTAACTTAAGGATTTTTTCCCTCCAGGGTTGAAGAGCACCACCCCCCCCCCNCGCCTGCCTCCCTTGGGTTTCCCTTTGAATCTCCATCAAAACAGAGGGTATGGAATTTTTTCTTTTGGATCCAAGGTTCTATGTTGAGAATACTCTAAAGATGCCAGCTTGATATGTTTGTTTTGTTGGAGTGCTTAGAGACCCTAAGATTGAAGCTTGTCATCTAGTCTTTTTCCCAAACATTCCATTTTGTTGGGTCTTCTATTTTTAGAGATTTTGAATTCATGGATTCTGAGAGTAGAAATTTCTCTTTAGCATCTACTGTTTGAGGAGGGGAGACTGTCACTTGAAAAAAAAATTGTTTCTCGTTAACCAAATCTACCAACATATTAAATTTGGCATCGCCCTCTAAATACGTTTCCAGACTGGCTTGTCCTTGAAGGATCCCCAGTAGTATGTATCCCAATTTCCTAGGCTGGGATGGGGAGTTGATGGCCATCTAATATTTCTAGCAAGATCCCCAAAGGATGAATTCCAAATCATTCTCAAAAAAGGGCAGTTCCATAATAAATGATGAATGTTTTCTTGACTATTTTGGCAAAGAGGATAGTTGAAGGGGCCATGGAAACCTCTTTTCATGAGGATTTTCCCTGTTAATATTTTCTCATGCACTAGGGTCCAGGTGAAGAAGTTGATTTTGGGGAGGGAGTCCTGACTCTAGACATTATTCCATTTTTTTGAGTTTTGATGTTCTCTCGTGGTATCAAGGAACTTGGTATAACCTTATTTAACTGAGTACCCTTTTTCCCTCCAACCCCTATGTCTGGAAAGGTTTTGAGGATGGGGCATGCCCCTTTTAGAAGAGAGGTCAGGTGGTGAGCCTCAATTATCAAGTGCTGCGGAACACACCCCATGTTCCAGTCCCTCCAGCTCCCATTTTCATTCCATGTTGAGATGTCATACATGGTATGCTTGCTTGTGCCTAGAATCCATAGTTTTAGTTCTGTGAAACCTTCTTTGTGGGGATTTAAATCCACCCCAAAGATTGTTTCCTGCCAAATTTTGATTTTTTTCCCATTGCCCGAGATCTAGGAAAGGTGATCTTTGAAAAAGGGGGCAGCGACCTTTATTAGTTTTCAGATTTGAGAACCTGTTTGCAGGGTTTGAGGCTTGTCCATGCTTCTATTTATTTTACCAAGTTTGTACTTTTTGATGAGGTCTAGCTTCCACCAGTCATTACCTCTTGTTACTAACCTCTAGAGGAGTTTATCTACCATTACTGAATTGGTGATTTCGGGATCCCTGATTTCGAGGCCACCTCTTTTTTTGGGCAGGGTGACTGTTTCCCAGTTGACCAAGTGGAATTTTTTATGGTTGGGTTTTCCTCCTTGCCATAGGAATTTACGAATGAGATAGGCCAATTCTTTTAAGATTCCCTTTGGGGCTAAGAGGGGGGAGAATTGAAACAAAGGGAGGGCCAAGAGGAAAACTTTGATCAGAACTACCCTTCATGCTGGATTGAGCCACCTTGATCCCCATGTTTCCATAACATTTTGGATAAAATGGTGCCAAAAATCACCAGGGAGCGCTTTGATGTAGAGGGGGAGGCCCAAGTATTTGAAGGATTTCTAGTCTTGGGTAATGGTGAATCCCATGATTTGAGAAATTCCTTCTCTGATGATTATTGAGACATTTCAGTTGTAAATTTGGCATTTTTATTTGTTCAGGATTCCTCCCGAAACTAGAAGGAAGGTATCTAGTACTTGGAGGATTCTTCTGGACATGTTTATTGAGGCTTTGCTCAGGAGGATGTGTCATCTACAAATTGATAGTGGTTCAGTCTTTTAACTCCTTGAGTGCTTTTTATTCCTGGGATAGTACCATTTTTGTTTTCCCATTCAAAGTTTCTATTTAGGGATTCTGCCATGATCAGAAAAAGAAAGGGGGAAAGGGGGAAACCCTGTCTTAGGCCCCTAGACGCCCTGAAGAAGAGACCCAGTCTTCCATTTAGGAGGGGCGCGATCCATGGGGATGCGATACAAGAGTATATCCACCCATGAAGTTTTGACTGAAGCCAAATTTTCCCAGAACTTTGAAAAGGAAATTATGTTCCACTTTGTCAAAGGCGTTGGCCATGCCCAGCTTTATAGCCATTCCTAAGTACTCCTAGGAGCTACTGGCATGAATTGCCTCTTGGAACAAGATGAATTTATCCAAAATCTAGCAGCCTGCTACAAATCCTCCTTGGTTTGGCAGGATTAACGAGAAGAGAAGGGGGTTTAGTCTATTTGCAATAATTTTGGAGAGGATTTTGTAGGAAATATTACATCGGGAGATGGGCCTGAAGTTGTTTAGAGAGGAGGCTCCAAGATATTTTGGGACGAGAGCCAGGAAAGAAGAGTTAGTTTATCCTCCCAACTTTTTATCCTTGTGTGCAAAACACACCATTATTTTGAAGTCTTTCTTGATTATATGCCATCATTTTTTATAAAAATGTAGTGTGAAGTCGTCTAGGCCTAGGGCTTTGACGTCTTGGAATTGATTCATAGCTTTTAGGATTTCTTCTTCTTCAATGGGTCTGTCTAGGTGGATGTTATCCTCCTCACTGATCTTGTTGGGAATGTGCTAGAGAAAGATTTCACTTAGTTGATTCTCATCCTTGTTAGAGGTGGTGTACAGATTTTGGAAATGCAAGGAGGCATCCTGCTTTATTTGGGTGAAATCCTTTAGGATATCACCATCGGGGGTTTTGAGTTCTCATATTTGATTTGACCAGTTCCTGACTTTAGATTGGTTGTGAAAGAAGGATGTGTTTTGGTCTCCTGCGTTCAACCAGAGACTCCTGGATTTTAGGAGCCAAACGATTTCCTCTTATGTTAGAGCTTGAAGATACTCTTTGTGGATATTTTTCTCTTGGATCAGGAGGTTTTTTTGAATCTCTGTAGTTTCCAGTTATTCCTACAATGATTCCAGTTGAAACTTTTTGTCTTTTGCTTTGCTTTGCGAAGAGTTTTTATCCCAACTCTTTAAGAGATCCTTTACTAGTTTTAGCTTCTGCTCCCATATGTAATTTGGTGACCCTATGATCCACTGGTTCAATATTTTGGAGATGGATTGAATAAGCTTGGGGAAATCTAGCCAAAGGGGGTTGAGTTTGAAGGGGATTAAGACCCAGTTTTTTTGGGCTTCGAAGGTCAGTCTTATGGGACAGTGATCTGAGCCCGCCCAGGGGAAATTCGTGGAGCACGATTTGACAGGGAGGGAAAGCAGCGATCTGCTGATCAGAAATCTATCTAAACTTGCGACTATATGTCCAGGCCCTACTCTTCTATTATTCCAAGTGTGGATTCCCTTGTTTGAGGTAACATCAAAGAGATCTAGGTCTGAAATAAGGTCCTCCAATCTTTTCCAGAATTGGTCTCTTACCACCGAACCACCTCTCTTTTCCTTTGAACCTCTAGTTGTATTAAAGTCACCTATAGTAATAAGGTTTTGGGGAGGATTTTCCTTAGCAAGGTCCAACAGGGATTGCCAACATTCATTTTTTTCATTATAATTGTTTGGCATATAAACATTGACTATGGAGTATTGCATACCTAAGTATTTATTAAGAAGATTTACCATAAACTAGAATTGGGTTTGCACCTGATCTTTTAAGTCAAATTCTTCATACTACCAAAAAGTTATGATTCCTCCTAAAGCCTCTATAGATCTTATTGCACGCCCATCGCTTTTGCTCGATATTTTATGCAGGCCTCTGAGGGTTTCCTTCTCCCTCATTTTCGTCTCCTGGATCATGAGGATTGAGGGTTTTTTTGCTTGTATCAATTTTTTGACTTCTTCTTTCTTGAGTTTGATTCCTAATCCCCTACAATTACAGGAGATGATGTTCATCATTTATCAGAGTGTTTTGATGCCCCCCCTCTTTAGGGCTTCGAAGTTGCTCCCTTATGTTAGGGTGCCTTGTTTTTCCCAGATTTTCCATCTTTCTTTACTGTCTCCTCGATTGTTTTTTGAATGCCCATTTCCTTTTATCCATATTCTACCTATTCTCTTTTATTTATGTGGTATTTTCTTCCAGGCTTCTTGTTGTTCATTGGTTGAGTTAATTCCAAGTCGGAGTCACTTTCTGAGGATTCTTGTCTCTCGTCTTCTGACATTTCTAGGTTTTCCATAGCTTGGGTGGGGAGATATTTTGAGGAGTCTCCACTAAGATCCAATACTTGTTTTTCCTTTACTGGACCTTTACAATTTCCTTCTCCTGCCTCTTCTTGTCCCTTTCCAAATTTTTCTTCCTGGGATTCCCTAATTTCTTCGACATTTCCATCTAGGTGGAGCTCTACATATCTATTGTGTCTTGATTCTCCTTTTTGTGGGGAGCTTGGTCTTGTTTCTTTTGGATATGGAGGTTTTTATCTTTGGTTCTGAGTCAGGATGGATTGGGTTTTCTCATTTGTTTTTTTCCTCTTTGGTTGTTTCCAGTGGTCTTGTTTGGGATATTGGTCTTGCATGTCTTTGGCCTGGGGGCAGGATTTGGAAAAATGTCCATATTCATGGTAGGTTTTACATTTGAAGGGAATTTGCTCGTAGTCTACTTTTTGGATGTAAGACCAGCAATCGAGGTTCAGTTGTATTGCTTCAAGGAGGCCTTTTTCCAGATCTACTTCTACACATAGTATGGTGCAGGTGTTAAGGTGTTCCCATGGTTCAGCATGATCAATGTACTTTCCGAGGGTGTTCCCTATGTTTCTAATGGTTTCATCATTCCAGCAGTGGAGGGGTAGGAAGGGCGATCTCACCCAAACTGGGACTGCTGAGAAAATGTAATTCTCTGTGCTAAATTTAGGAGTCCATTTTTTTAGATACGTTCCTCTTGCCCCCATGAAGTAAGGGCCACTTCGAAAAACTATATCTCTATCCTCTTTTTTCTCAAACAGAAAGGTGAAGAAAACCCTACCACATAAGACTTTTGATAGTTGTCCCTTGATCAGTTTGTGCCATTTTGCTTCCAACCAGATGTGCATGGATTTTGGGGAAGGCCATATCCCTGTGAATTAACCAATTAATCCTATGTTTGCGAGTCTAAGAGCCAAATCTCACGCTGAAGGAGAGAAAACAACAACCTTAGGAATTTTGGCATCTTTTTTTACAAAATTTGAGGGAGGGGGCTTGGATGGTTTAGCATAAGACGAGATGAGGGACTGAAATTCCTGCAGGTCTAGGGAAAAGGATCACGGGGGTGGATCCCCTCCCTTAGAGGGAGCCATTAAAGCATGCACACGAGCTATGAAACCCTAGAGTTATTTCTTGCAGATCCATTTTTGCAAAAAATTAACAAAATTGATTGAGATTTCTCACATTCTTATCATCGTATCCACAGTGCATTCAGGAGTGAAATGGAAATATTTCAGAAGAAATTTGTTGTATGGAAAAGGGAGACTTGTAACCCATTGCCAATACACAAGAAATCCAAAGGAACAATGACTACATTGAAACTTGGTTCCAAACAATCAACAATCATCAATATTCCTCCATTATTAAACATTTATTGGTACCATATCAATCAAAGAGGTTGGTTTATGATATCCTGACATCTATAAAGGTATAATTTTCTATTTTGAATTTGAGTTTACTTGAGATATTGTTATGCAAATGGATGCATTGGAAATATTCCTACACTTGAGAAAAAGGTTTCCTTTTCAAATAGAGTAGGATAAGGTAGAAAACAAATCAATAAAACAGTAAAGATAAAAGTAAGTCCAACAAGGAAAACCAAGATTCTTGCATAGTTGGACATGAACCTTAATTGAAAACCAAGTTTTTGGCTGGCAAGGTTCACAATAAATTTCTACATATAGTTTTCGCTTCAATTCTTTGACTTATGGTTCTTCAAATTGTTTTGTTCGATGCTCGAGTTGCATGATGTGGGATCCCCTAAGGCTCTCCTTCCAACATATATTGTCCCATCAAACTCAACACTTTATCTGGGATCAATATCATAGATTTTATAGTGCTTTCAATATTTCATACAACAATGGAAGGTTTCCGAGCTGACAATAGTGGAAATACATTAGTGTCTCTTGAATGTCATAGTATGCAATATTTCACAAGATATTTGCACAAGGTCAAGCTTATTGTTCAATATTTTCAGTGATTACAAATTTGTTGGGTAGGTAGAAGAATTCCCTTGTAAATTTTTGTTAGCATTTGCAAAATCATTTTTTAGCAGTTCCCTAATTTCTGACATTTCCAGTGTTCCAGCATTTTCAAAATTTGCACAAGTTTTCAAGCATGAATAAAGATCAATTTTTTATCAGCATCTACATAGCAACATCATTACTCCCTTGTAATCCTCAATATTGTCAATGATATTTAGTTCTTGTCAGTAGCAACAATATCTTTAACATTCCAATGATCTATGTTTCTTTATTTACAAGAACTGCATAGTGGTTACATGAACTAGAAAGCAGTGACAAGAAATCATGTAGATGCAATTTTTTATATTTTTCATGAGCTAGGATGGAAACAATCCATAAATTTTTAGTATTTTATTGTTTTGGATGCTTATTTTGGATAGGAATTCATTCCATTCAATATTTTATCGATTTTTCATAGTTCTAGCATTTACATTATCACATCTTCTCTTTAGTAACAACACTTACATTTCTTGGCATGATTATTTTTTATTATATTCAAAGCTCCAATTCCTACAAAAAACTCAGATTGAACTCATTTATGTAAGTATCAAGCTTCAAGAGAACCATGGTAGCTTGAGGTAAGGAATTTTCTAATCCTTCTAATCTATTAAAATGAAGGAAACCTATCATAAAAACAACACTCTAAGCTTGTTGTCCCATCTTATGATCATATATTATAAATATTTCTATCCTATCATGTTTTCCATGTTCTATCATAATTATATTCCATTCCATCCTACACTATTTCCTACCTTGGATATCATAAACCTACCAATATCCATTATCATTCCCTTCTAACCTCACTATTAACAACTAAGTTACAAATTATCCTTTGGCACATTAGAACAATTTCATGTAATAATTATCCCTTCAATTTTATTTTTCCCATTCACTCAAATCATTGCAAGGATTCAGTATGAGTCTCCTAATATCTCAATTTTGAAATTGTTTTCATTTAAACTTATGATCGTTAAATTGTCTTTTACATTTACCCAACTAACCGGTTATGAAGAATTGAAGTAGTATATCCATCTATTTGCTCATAAACACTCGTCGATTCTGTGAAAGGAAGATGATGAAGCAAGGGGACGATCAACATGATCCTACATCTATAACAGTATTGGAAGGATTCTGTGAGTATAATGCTTGGAAAAATATGTTTATAGCCATAGGATGGAACTCTTTCTTTTCCAAATTGTAGGGTTATGATGATCAAGTTGCGTTAAAATTCACAAAGGGTTTCGATGCAAAATTAGCATGCATTGGTGATATTGTAATGGGAGTATCATAGAATATAGTGGCCCAATCCACTATGTTGTTGCAAGAAGGAGAAAAGTGGTTTAAAGATAAACCAGTAGAGAAACATGTATGCATTTGATTTCTTAAGTCTAAGCATTAGAATGTCCAATGCAACAAAGGGGTGCCTCATTCATGGATTAGAGAGGAATAGTGAAGTATTATATTTACTCTCCAAAAGTACTTAACGTGTGAAGGAAGGTATGAAATTAAATTTTTATACCACATCAAACTATTACTCCATTTTGAATCAAACCTCTAGTTTAATTTTCCTTACTACTTGTGGAAGAGTTTGTGCAAAATGTCTAAGCAATTTTAGTGAAACCCTAGGAACCCTCATGGAACACTCTATCACTATGGTCTCATTAAAATATTGATTGATGAAGAATTGAATCTTATAAATTGTAATTGGATCGACTTCTTTAATCATAATGGATTCAATCCACAACATGTTGAATTTTTTAGAGAAAATAAAAAAGAGAAAAGTATTCATCATATTCATGATGAAGACCTCGACTCTCATAGAGATGAGGGATTCATATCAGATCCAAATACGAAACAAAAGGGGGAAATCATGGAGAGTACTCCAACAACAAAAACTCCATTAATACCACCAATAACCCAAAGAGTCACAAGAAGCATGGTGAAGACAAATCAACCACATATTGACCAGAACTTAATTGTTGTTTCTTGATAGAGCTTAACTAAGTAAACGTTCATTGATTTCGAACTTGACCAGGGATAAATAAGAGATACATATGATATTTTTAATGTTCCCAAGAAGGTCAGGACTAAATCCTGAGATAGTAAGAATTATCTTCCCTCAAAGCTAGGTAATATCAAATTTGTTTGGCAAGTTGAATATGATCCCTCTACATTTGAAATTCATGATGATTGTATGGAACAATCCACATCCATTAAGAAAGAAACATCCTCTAGTTATGTTGTTCATTCTGAATGTGCTAAGTTGAATAAAAAGAAAGGGAAATTCAAAACATTGAAGGAATAAATTCAGGAGTATGTTATTCTAGACAGACATGTCAAGACAAAAAGTGAACGATTGAAGGCACACAGTTAGAAACTCCAACACAACAATGGAAAATTGATCTCCTAGAACAAGAAATTATACAAGTTGGAAAATAAATGGTGTAAGGAAGCCAAGAAGCACATTGTTTATAACCTGTCATTGAAGAGAATATGCAAAGAGAGAAGAAGCAAAGCAGATGGACGTCTTTTCAGTTTTGATTTATTTTCTGAGGAGATATCAAGAGATTCATTTTCATGAGGACATGCAAACACACAGGTGTGGGGGATATGTTGTCTTGATATTTTTTCATCCTTTGAATCATCAATTAGCCTCCTTTTTTACCAATTTTCCCTATTTTAGCATGTGATCCCTATTCCTATTATCATATTTACTCATACTTGTGAAGCTAACATGCCTAACAAGCTTGATGAGTTAAAATGTTGTTGTTATTTACAATTTCCTTTGTTTCTAATGATTTGGAAATGATTTAGATTAATATTTATAATGAAAGATACTTCTAGTTCAGTTCCTTCCAAGCCTGAAGAGTTTCAACCACCACAATTCACTTCTTGATACCCCAGTTCAATTTTGGTTCCCGCCATCATCGATTATCATACTTCCTCTTATCCAAATGGGAATTGGCCACATTGGTTTTGTATATAGAAGGCTCTAGATGGTGATGTGTTCACTATTTTTCACCAAGGTCCCTCAAGCTCAACACAATTCTTCATTCAACATATCAGTCAAACTTCTAATTTTTCATAGACATGGTAGAGTATCTTGGTTCACAATATGTCAAATATCATTCTTATGCACTCAATGTCAAATGAATGATAATCTACTCTCATCCTAGTATTTTGTATTTTTTTTATGGTATTATGTTCGATAAACAAGGAAACAGTCTATCCACTCAATAAACAATATATATGTGTTCAATTGGTTCTCTACTTGTGTGATTTGATCCTATATGTCTACCCAAACCTCCATGAAATCAAGATACTGCATGATTGATAGCTTAATATTGAGAACCATATTTGGTTTTTTATATTTATAATCATGTGGATTACAAATAGCTAAATCACTCCATGTCTTTAGCTAAATCAAAAAATTGATAAACAAAAGGCACTTAACAAGTCTGGAAATGGAAATTAAATTTACTAGCTAACTGGAAATAAATAAACACAATGCATGTTGAAGGATGGGGATCTTGCCGAACCTAGCACACACTATGGGAAAACTTACAAACTAGTTGAACACTTCAAACACAGGAGAAGAATATCAACAACTGATTATTATTGAATGAAGTTGGAGACTAAAAGTGCCCAAGCATAAATTCAACTTCCTTATATAATGATCCTCTTTACCATGTTCTCCATACCCCCCACCTCTATTATATGGTTGTTTATATACAAAAAATAACAAGGAAGTGGATATAAACTAATTCCCTCAAATGAGAACTGTCAATACATACTTAGTTTACAAGATATTTGTTTGTCTCATATTTAATGGACCTTGGTTACAAATATAACCCAAGAGCTAATTACAAATCATTATACACATCATGAAAGAGATGATAATAGATTGATTTGACCCCTTTGTTGGATGGACACATCCATTTGTCTAGAACATTGGACAAGGTACGTGCAACTATAAATATGGACAAATCCATATTAGAAAAACAACCATATCTCTTAAACTATATGATTTCAGAGAAAACTTATAAATTGTGACCCAAATTAGATCGTTCTACACAAATCCCGTGTTTTACATTTTCCATATTCGGCTCCATCATCTCAAAATCACACGGGAATATCATTGTTTCTAATTTGGCACATATTTGACTGAGCAAATCTGACCACGGGTTGGATGTTTCCACATGCGACCTGGGAACGAGCCAAGGGACATACACCATGCTCGCATCTAGATCTTCCAAATCCTTGTGGTCATTTTCCATTTGGGTTTGCGCGCATATGCTATCCATGGAAGTTAGATGTAGGATTTGAACACTAGGTACAGGAATTGAACTGTAAAAAACCTTGATCAAGCAGATTAATCCAAATCCTCTCTAAATCATTAAAAACAAAGGAAATTATAATGATTTAAAACATTAATCTTGTTAAGCACGTTAACTTCAGAAGTATAGGTAATTGCGGTAATAGGAATTAAAAAAAGGTGTAAGGATGAGGTGAAATGGTTAAAAAGGAGGCCAATTGATGATGTAAAATGTGTCAAATTGGTCAGCCAAGATATCCCCTATGCCTAAGGATTGGCATGTCTTTATGCCAAATGAAGTAGGAAAATACCATTTTCTCACTACAAAATAGTTTCCATTTTTTCCAACTTTACTTCCATGCCAATTCAATCTCATCAATCTAAATGGCCACTACTAGATTTTGCTCTCATAATTAAATCCTCATACTTTATTTTTGTCATCATATGCACTCTGTGAAACTGCCATTCCCATAATGATGTTTAATATTGTAAAATGGGATGGCAGAGCTCATTCGATCCCATTCCAAAAGTCAACAAAGATGGAAAGACTTGAAGGCAACAAAATCATATCATAGCATAGAATCCTTTCCTACACCAACAATTTACGAACGGATATAGTTTTCCCTCCACCATATTAAAACATATGACCCTAAATTATAGAGAACTTGCAAATATCTTAATCTCCTCTCTCAAGACATTTGTACACAATTTAATAAATCTTGATGATAAATGTACACTGCTTACACTGCAGAATGTGTTTTACCTTCACCGGTACTAAGTAATTTTTGAAAACAATGAAATCATGACATCATCTTCATGAAAGGCCTCAACTATTTTAAGATCATCCTCCATGACCAAAGGGAACAAGAAAAATGAAAAAATCCCTATAGGAAATCCTATCAGAAGTCCCATCAATCACTGCCTCACATAATGATACGAGTCATGGGAGAAGCTGAAAATTCTTTCGAATCATTTAGTATTTCTGAGAGAAAATAAGAATATCAACATTTTCCAAGCCCTTTTGAATTTGTTGACTCTTTCTCAGGAGGCTTCATTGGATACTATTTAATTTCCATGATAGCAAGAATAACCTCCACAAACTATTGTGACAAATCTTCTGCAGTTCGAGAATTTATGCTTATTTTCAAATGAGAAGGTATTACTTGTAATACGCTACATGCTTGAAGAGAAGAAACATTGAAAGAGAGATTGCAATGAGTACAAAAGTGAAAGCAATAATGATTTCCCATATGCGGAATGTATTTCCTTCTCCACTTCATCATCAAACTTGATGGATCTGTAACTTCAACGAGGAAAGTGGTTTCTTCAAATTTATGAACTGGGTGCCTGAGAAAATTTGTAAGATTGTTGGTGATCCGTTTAGGCTTCTCCCCACAAAACCTTGAAGATACCCACATCACGGATTTCAAGATAAGGACAAAATGGTTGTAGGTGACTATGCCCATTTTCTCATAAACCATGCATCAACTTGGTGAGAAATGTATTGGGTTTGTTCATCTTGTTGTAGTGCTTCTCCCTCTCAAAAATCATAAGAACCTAGTTCTTGGTTGGGGAGATATCATGAAATCATTTTATTCTCATAATATAGAATTTTGAAAATAAAATGTAAAACAACCCTTGCTTTTAATCTTCTAAACAGTGACATTAATTTTCAGATTTGTAAACACGATTTAGCACAATAATATCATTATTCAAATCTTCTCCCATAGTTTCAATTTCAGTTCCTCTAGTAGGTTGCATACATGATCATGGAATGATGCAAGGATGAAAGTTCACTTGGAGTGTATGACCATTATGTGTGACTTCTCTCTTAAAGATGTTTTACTTACTCTATGAGAATGCACTTTCTCTTTTATCTTCAATCTGTATAAGGAAATTCCTTTCACTCTGCTCTAATCATGCAAGGACTCAATCATCCCTTTAAGCACAACAAACATAAAATCCCACTGTAATGATTCCACTCATAAATGACAACACACCATTGAAATTACACTTGAGATAAGAATAGTACCTCCAATTCATGACTAAAGATGGGGCACTGTTTTTCCTTTTCCATATCCTGCAACATGATTTTTACAAGTCTGTAATCATGACCTTTAAAAACGATTTGACTCCTCTATGAGATGCTACAGGATGCAACTTGTCTCTCCATCCAACGTTGCAATGTATTTGAGTAGGGATATCATCACCTCTGAACAGACTATGATGTATTACAATGCACACATATTTGAACCCACCACTAAAGCTTATTTCCAAATTGATTCGTATGGGGCTCAATCATCACTAAGAGATCTTACAGGCCCAATTTATTTGAGTGTATTTTCTCATGAAGAGGGGGTTACATGTCACAAGGAAAAACAATTGGAAGAAACACCTACAACAACAACAATTTTAGATAATTTCTTTGATTATGTAGGATCAACCTATTGAAATCCACGACTCATTAGACCACTTTTCAAACCCGATGTTGGAAGTTTGTGTATGGAGTTTGTGCAAAGATTTAGTACCACATTGAATTTTTGTGTTGGTGACTTTGAGAGACAGGTGGTAACCTATTATGAGGCGTTCATAGAGGGTTCTCTTCAAATAAGCCAAAATAATACTAATGAACAAGCCATGGTAGAGAACCCAGGTATGGAGGGAATTTGACCATCAAGGACTTCAATTTTCAACATGTTTGATGCCTTTTTGGTTGTGAGATTTTCCAGTGAGACTTGTACATTTGCAATGAACTCATACCATCGCTTGGAAGAGATAGAAATATAAGGATTTTTTCTTGATGTGCAATTTGAAAAGATATTATTCATATACAATTGTTTTAAATAGTTTCCAGTTCTGTAAGACCAGTGAATACACAGTCTCAAAATCCATTATGTGGTTGGCATTTTCCCACTGGATTTCATACAATTGTAACGCCATCTAATGATACTAAAGGTGAACTGGAAGAGGTATCGATGCAATATTTCGGAGGAAATCATGTGGCTAGGGAAGTAGGTTGCATTTCCCCATTAGTTAATATGTGCTTGTCACCTGCATTCCTTGATACAGACCTATCAGGTATGTTTTCAAAATAGCCTTATGGGTGGATTTACAATGGTGATATAATCCTTTGGAGCAAATGGATAGAACTACATACTATATCCCTCTTGTCATAAACACTAAGCCTTCTACTTCAACCCTCAAACCATGTTTTCAGAAGCAAGAAGTTGAACAACATTGTGTTCTTTCATATGACAGAAACGGAAGAGTTTTAGGCCTGATAAAAGGGCAAGCAAAAATTTCATGGATTAGAATTAATTATTACAACCTTGTTCAGTCTCGGATAGAGAGGCTATGTAGTAGCACATGCCAACCTCCATTTCTGCTAGATGGCATTGAGGATAGGACTCGAGTCCTTTGTCAGTGATGCAAATCAGCAAAACACCTTACACATGTGTTTTCTCTTTCTTCTGAGTACTCCTATTCATACTATCCAACATTAGTGAACTAGTGGAATAAAACTGAGATCACGATGAATAACTACATTGAACCATATTATGTTTTAGGACACTGCAATTCAATTGATTATTGTAATGGAATAGAATGACTATGTGCAATAAAAGATCTTCCTATCTATAACTTCATGCTATTTTGTTGGTCTAGAAATTTGTGCTACTATATCTCTCCCCATTCTTACTCAACACAATCTACAAAAGTACTCAAGCAGAGATGTGGATTGACTAATTCAACTCTCTACAATTATCAGTTGGGTAAATTAAAAGGAGGGCTATGGAACAACTATGATCTTGAAAGGAAATGAATATGAAAATGAGGACAGGGGGAACTCATTTTGAATCATTGACAGTGATTAAAAATGAGTGTTGGAGAGATCATGGGTTAAGGGTTAATGGTGAGATAACATAGTATTACAATAACAAGCTTAAAATGTTATTTTTATAATAAATTTTATTCATCTTTAATAAATTGGAAGGATCAAAAAAATTTGTACCTCGAGTTTCATTAGTTTTCTAGAGTTGATACTTACATATATGAACTGGAATTGAAGAAGGAATATGGGATTCTACACACCTATTGAGTTGATGAAAAATAGTTGACATTCCCCACTTATCTGGAAAACATAAAAAGGGTTGTTGCGCTATACTTCAAGCTATACCACTAACTATATGCAGGATTTATTGAAATTTATTGATCTACTATACAACCTAACTTGAAAAAGGGAACATTTTCTCAAGTGTAGGAGTATTTCTGGTAAGGCCATGTGCGTAGTATATTTATAAGCAGACTCATATCCAAGTATGAAAAATATACCTCAATGGCTTCCCGAACATGAGAGGCCAACTGCTCTTGTGGAGATGATGCCAATAAGTGTTGAAGGATGGAGGGGTACTACATCCTGATGATGGTTTAGAACCAACCTTCGATGTAATCTATGTCTCCTTGGATCTCTTTGATTCTTATGCCATGAAGTTCTTTGGAAAGTTGGTCTTCACACTACATAATTCACAAGGGATCTAGTGATAAACATGCCAAAAATTCTTCGATGTATAGATCTAATATATTATCTTCATATGATGTGGTATCTGACTATTTGATATCTTCTATATGCTCACAAGGACTACTAGAAAAAACTTCTAGATCCTCCTCTTGTGGAATATGTTCATGCATCTCTAATTTCTCCACTACTTCCTGAATTGCAAACTCATCCCTGGTAACAACTCTAGAGTGTGGGAAAGGATTTGAGAAGATCCTTGCAGGCGTATGTCCTCCTTTTCTCAACAAATGATTGAGAATATTTACATTCTTCTGGTTGGTGTGTTAATCTCTATCTTTCACATGGATTAGTGTATGGAGTTATTACAAACCAAAAAAAATAACTTTAAGAAAAAAAATGAAGTATTGCATACCACACAAGACAAATTCCAAAGAGGAGCATGTATTCGGACCACTCACACTATTGAGACCCTATAGTCACCACGTTGTGTGTTAAAATGAGAATCTTTCCCTTTCCATGCATCAATCCAAAAGAAGAGTGGAAGTAAAACACTGTAAGTTCTCTAATCCCTTTATCACCTCCCCGACAACGACTCAAAAAATGTGGGGAAATTTATATGTATAAATTCCAAACATCAAATCATCAACTCAGGGGCTTGTAAGCTTTGATATTCAATCATAGGAAATGAAATATCAGAGCCTATGTTGACCTATCAAATAAATGTTGGAAAATCAATCTACACCACAAAAATATATCCTTACACGAGGGTTACTCAAATTCTTATACCGACACAAACCACAGTCTTTCTCAAGGGTTCTTGTGATCACTTATAAAAAATATCATTCCTTCAATATTCAATGGATAATCAACTTCTATGGTCAACTAAAAGAAATATTGAAATAAAAAAGTTGAAAGTTGCAGGAAACACAAAGGCATCCGCCATCCATTCCCCATGAATGTCATTTACACTTAACCAGCTCCAAGTACAATATTTTGTTGGATGATTCCAAGTGTTCTTGTACTTTCACATGTATGTAATTACAACAATGATATTTGGTTTTGAGAAATTGCATCTATGTCTTAAGCTAAATCAAAAGATTGATAAACAAAAGGCACTTAACAAGTCTGGAAATGGTAATCAAATATACTAGATAATTGTAAATAAATAAACAAAATGCATGCGAAAGAATGGGGATCTTTCCAAACACAACACATGTTGTGGGAAAACTTACAAACTATGTGAGCACTTAAAACATGAGAGAAAAATATCAACAACTGATTATTATTCAATGAAGTTGGAGATTACAAGTTCCCAAACATAAATTCGACATCCTTATACAATGATCCACTTCACCATTCTCTCCATACCACCCTTCTCTGTTGTATGGTTTTTTATATACAGAAAAGAGCAAGGAATTGGATCTGAACTAACTCCCTAAAATTAGAACTGTCAATACATATATAGTTTACAAGATATTTGTTTGTCTCATATTTGATGGATCTTGGTTACAAAGATAACCCAAGATCTAATTACAAATCATTGTACACATCATGGAAGAGTTTAGAATAGATTGATTTGACCCCTTTGTTGGTTGGGTGCATCCATTTATCTAGAACATTGGAGAAGGCGAGCACAATTATAAATCTAGACAAACCCAGATTAGAAAAAAACCATATCTCTTAAACCATATGATTTATGAGAAAACCAAATGAGCATAACCTAAATCATACCATTCTACACAAAACCCATGTTTTAGATTTTCCATATTTCTCCTCCTCTCCATTGACTCAAAAATCACACAGGAAGATAATTGTTGTTAATTTTGCATGTATTTTATTGAGCCAGTTTGACCACTGGATGGAGGCTACCACATGAGACCTAGATACAAACCAAGGAACACACACCATGTTGGCATCTAGATATTCAAAACCCTTGTGGTCATTTTCCATTTGGGTGTGCACGCACATGTTATCTATGGAAGTCGGGTGCATGAAATGAACACTAGGTACAAGAATTGAATTGTCAAAAACCTTCATCTACAAGATTAATACAAATCCTCTCTAAATTATTGAAAACAAAGGAAATTATAAAGAAAATAAAATTAATATTGTGAAGCACATTAACTTCAGAATTATAGTTAAATGTGGTAGTAGGCCTAATAAACAAGTGTAAGGATGGGGTGAAATGATTAAAAACGAGACCAACTGATGATATAAATGTATCAAATTGGAAAGCCAACACTTCCATAAAGGGGTTGGAGGCATATCTTGTTATATAAGAGCAAACGTTTCACCTCACATTCATATTCATAAAAAAGACCCTTTCAATAAGTTCCTTTGGGTGGAGATTTCATATATGAATGGCAAGAAGATATATATATATATATATAAAGAGAGAGAGAGAGAGAGAGAGAGAGAGAGAGAGAGAGAGCAATTTGTTATTTTGAACCTATAAATTGTCCCTATAGAATCTTAGAACAATATATTTACAGTTTGAGAAATGAAGGTAGTATCCTCTTGCTAGGAGAGTTTAATGCTAGAACTGCAATTAATCAATTTATTATCTTAAGCAATAAATCCAACCCTAATCATATAAGGCTAGACAAGGACCTTGTTTTAGCTAATAGATACAAGAGAAATTTAGAATACTTGACTGGTAATTTATACAGTACTAAGTTAATCAAGATTTGTAGTTCTCAAGATCTAATCATTTGCGATGGTCTAATGACGTGGCCAAAATATATCCAAATGGATTGTATCCATGGGTTAGGTAGTAGTGTTGAGGATTATGTGATATTGGATATCCTTGTTTACAACCAAATAGTAAATTTTGACCTTTTAAATGACCATGAGTCTAACTCTGATCATAGACCTTTAACCCTAACTCTAAATTTTATCATCCACAAACCCCCTTGCAGATAACTCTGCTAACCAAAAGAATTTGTTTTTGACAAAAATAAAGTTGATCTCTTCTTAAAGGACTTAAACACTGAATTAAATCCTCTATGATATTAGAACAATATTGAATCTAAGAGAAGATGGAGCTCTACAAATTTTAGGGTTTCTTCATGCTCCCAACTCCCGCCTACCCAGACCATCTCTGACTCCCTGGGTATGCGTTGATCACCCCAGCCTAGTAGATCTGACCACCTCAAAAAATGGGAACAGAAGGGGGGGGGGGGAATCCCCCTCTTACCGCAACATTGCTGCCAAATATCTAGAGAAATCATGGGTGCGCAGACCGACCTTTGAGCTACCATTGCACATGCGAGACCAATTTCTACAGGAAGAGATGGATATCAGTCGCTCGAGCCTGGATACCTAGAAAATGTATTCCCCAAGCCCCAGTTACGCCCAAATACATCATCAAAACCACTAGGATAGGGGAACACATGCAACTCATGAGAGACCATGCCCTCATAGGAAAATTTCTAGGCCTTTAGCCCTCAGAAAAGGACCTAACCTGTTGGATCAAGGCATGGTGGAACCCCAAGGGAGACTACGAGCTCCAGCTGGGCTCCAAAGGTTTCTTCACAGTAATATTCTACAACCTGGAAGACAAGGACAATAGCTTTGAAGGGGGACCATATTTCTACAATGCGGCTGGCCTCTACCTCCACTTCTGGACATACCACTTCTACCCAGAAAAGGAGAACTTCGCATACAAACCACTATGGATTTGGCTCTATTCCCTACCTCAAGAGTTTTGGTTAGAAGAAATTTTACTATGCATAGGAAACACCCTGGGCAAATATGTCAAATCTTATGAGGCCACTAAACAAATAAAATACACCTCTTATGCAAGGATCTGTGTATATATGAACATCTCCAAAGCTCTGCCATGAACAGTTACCTTAGAACACTAGGAAGAGGAATGGGCCCAAACCATAGACTATGAACACATTCCTTTCAGATGTCAAAAATGCCACGAAC
>ML809103.1:0-17908 GCA_009831015.1 Picea engelmannii | reverse complement strand
ACCCAGGTCCAAAATCGAAGGAAACAAGTGCAGAAGAAGCCCACCACCAACAATGGAAAAAAGAACCCAAACAACAATTCCTTTGAAGCCCTCAACCGCCTCCTAGAAGCAGAAGAAGTTGAAAACCCCCACAAGACCATGGGGACAGATCCCACCAAGCACAAGGAAAACCAACCGCACCAAACCCTAGCAAATAAAATAGATCCATAGACCCACCCAGGCATAGGGAAGGAACCAGAAAGAGAGGAATATAGAGTCGTGGAAATGGATAGGCAAGACCTAGTAGGAATAGACCTAGACAAGTTAGAAGAAGCACTCAACAAGAAGGATCTTTAAACCCTACTAGAGGACCAACTCAGGAAAGTTCACAAAGTCTTTCTGGACTCATTAGCAGGGGCTACATCAAGGTTGGGAATATGCACAAACCCAAACCAAGATCCAAGAAAACATCCAAAAGAAAACAAGCGACGAGGCAGAAAATCGGCTCATTAGCTAATCAAGGAAGGAGGAAACTATATGATCAACTCAGGATAGATTCAAAAGCTCTCAGAGAGCTCCTTTTCCCACCCAACTAACTGTTACTTATGAAGATCCTCACCTAGAATATCAGAGGTCTAAATGGAAGATCCAAGCAAAGGATACTCCGAAACTGCATCAAAATGGAAGACCCCGATATACTCCTGATACAAGAGACAAAATGTACAGGGAAAACTGTAGAAGACATCCTCAAAAGATGTTGGCGCAGCTGCAAATCCTATCAAATAGAATCAAAGGGGGCTTCAGGAAGCTTGGCCATCCTTTGGAACCCTGCTACAGTCATCCTAGATCAAGGCTTCTCCACTTCAAATACCATCACATCGCACTATAGAGCCATAGGTTCGGACAAGGAGGGAATGATCACGAACGCCTATGGATTGCAAAACAGTCAGGACAAAGACCTCTTTCTTCAAATCCTAGCTTACTTAGGTTCTCTAGTTGAGGGAAAACAATGGATAATATGGGGTGACTTCAATATGATTCTCACGATGAAGGAGAAAATAGGGGGGGAAAACACCTAGAGCAGGACAGACTCGTGGATATAGAGAACAAAAAAGGTACCTACACCTGGACGAACAAAATATCATTTCACCAACAAATAATCTGCAGGCTCGATCGCTTTCCGATATTTGAAAATCCCATGTTTGAAGGCCCTCTAATCGATTCCAACATCCTCCAGAAGTCCGTCTCGGATCACTGGCCGGTTCAGCTATGGGTTGACATTATCACTACCCCCAACCTAAAACCCTTCATATTTGAAAAATTCTGGCTTACACATCCAAACTTCCAAGAACTCACCTGTCACTGGTGGAGCACATCAGAAATCTAAAAGGGAGGAAAAATGTTTTGCTTCCAGAAAAAGCTCAAATACTTCAAACAACAGGTGTTCCAATGGAACAAAGAAGTCTTCAGGAACATTTTCTAGGAAAGGAAACTGTTGGAACAAAAACTAGAGGACCTCCAGGGGAAATTCATTATCTTGGGCTACACAATCACTCAGCAGCAGGAGGAGAATGAGATCAAAAGGAAATTGGAAGAAAGACACAAGCAAGAATAAATACTGTGGAGACAAAAATCTCGGGTTCAATGGCTCAATGAGGGAGATAAAAACACGAAATTTTTCCATCGGTCCATGATCCACAGATGCGTAATCAATAGAATCACGAAACTGGAAGACTCACAAGGAAACATCTTGTTAACTCATCAGGAAATATCGCATCAGTTATCTGACTTCTACAAGGATCTCCTCTCAGAACCCACGGTGGACTGTACCTCTGCAATTGAAAGGGTGACCCAAAATATCTGAAATATCATCACCAAGGAACATAATGAGGCTCTCATGACACCAATAATGCAAGAATAAGTAGATCAGGCTATTCAGGACATGCCCACACGAAAGGCTCTAGGTCTAGATGGCTTCACCATAGACTTCTTCCATTCCTGTTGGCCAATGGTAAGGGAAGAAGTGTGGCAGCTGGTGGAGGAATAACGCAACTCACGCAAAGTTCTTCTAGCTCTAAATTCCACTTTCCTCACCCTTATACCCAAAGAAGAAAGAGTAACAAATTTGAATAACTTTTGACCCATAGCACTCTGCAATGTGATCTTTAAAATGATCTCCAAGTTCATAGTTCTAAGACTCAAGCCCATACTCCCCTTCATCATTTCCAAGGAGAAATCAAGGTACGTCGAAGGAAGTCAAATCATGGATAGCGCCATCCTTGTCCATGAAATCATTCACTCACTCAAAAGCACCCGTACTCCAGGTATGCTTCTAAAACTTGAACTTTCAAAATCTTTTGACAAATTAAGATAGAATTACATGGAAGCTCTTTTATTGGATTTCAGTTTCAGCAAATATTGGATTCATTGGATAATGAACCTCATTTCCTCAACCTTTTTCTCAATCCCTGTCAATGGGGTCCCCTCTCAACCCTTCTCCCCCATAAGAGGAATAAGTCAAGGTGACCCTCTCTCCCCGTTCCTTTTTGTTATTATGGCAGAAGGCCTAGGATGCCACATCAAGGCGTCCATCCAAAATGGATCCCTCTAAGGCCTCCCTCTTCACGGGCTACAACCGACAACCTCCCACAACCAATTTGTTGATGAAACGATGTTAATGAACATTTCCACTATGCAAGAGGAAAATAAACTAAATTACATCCTCTCTGATTCCAATGAAGCCTCTAGCACCACCTTTAATCTAGCCAAGTCACAGCTTTTCTTTTTTAATACACCAGAAGCAATCCAACATCGTCTTTCTCAACTTTTGAACACTCCTATTTTCACTCTACCCTCTCTCTATCTGAGACTCCCTCTCTTTGATTCATCAGCCATAAATATATCCTATAGTCTCTCCTACTCTCCATTTCCAACTGTCTCAGCAACTGGACCTTTTGTTCCCTCAACCTTCCTGCCAAAATCATTCTCTTAAAGTCAGTCCTTCAATCCATCCTTGCTTACCTCTTCTCTTCCCTAGCTTACCCCCCTTCTGCCATAAATAAAATAAGAAATCTGCAAAGAAACCTTCTATGGCACGGACATAATCAGGACAAAAAATGGGCCCTAGTCAGTTGGGACAAGGTTTACAAGCCCAAATCCTCAGGTGGACTAGGCCTCCGGGTCCTTGTAAAATTGAATAGCACCATGGAGAAAGAATGTGGTGGATATGGCTCAAAACTCCAGCAGAGATCTGGGCCAAACTCTGGAAATGTAAATATGCCCGCAACACGCATAAAAACCATCTAATAAGAATGCAGGAGAAAATTCAAGGCTCCAACATCTGGAATGCAGCCTGGAAAAATCGTCCACTCATTCAGGATCATGCTTTCTGAGAAGTTCACAACAGCCAGAATGCCCTATTCTGGATGGATTCTTGGCAGCAATTGCCACCCCTTCAATTGGAAGAAAATATCCAATCCTATCTGCATCACATACAAGACCTTGCCACTCTCAAAGTGGTTGATTTGTGAATAGATACCCCTAGTAACTCTCCCTAGAGAAGATGGAAATCAACCCATTAGGAACTCCAAGTTGCTTTGAACTGTGACCTGCAACATTGGAAATAAGCAACATCTCAAAGGCGAATCTGGAAAAGAACATATCAAGACATTCTTAGATGGGGATACACACGTCATGGTAGCTTCACTCTCAAAGAGGGATATACTCTATAGGATAAATTCCAAAATCTTCAAAAGAATAGCATCTAGATCACCATTTGGAAATCCAAACTCTGGCCCAAAATCTCTACTTTCCTCTAGCTCCTTCTACATAACAATATCTTAACATGGGACAATATTCAAAGACGAGGCTTCATTGGCCCCTCGATTTTCCATATCTTCCATCTCCAAGCAAAAACCATGGATCACCTCCTAAACAACTACCCACTCAGTGAGGACATCTGGAACCAAGCCTCTCAACTCATGAGAGGAACCAAACGAGATAAGAATAGCATCACAAGCACAATTAGGGATTGGGGTTCCAGTTCCTACAAAAGTCGTATTTTGAACAGAACCTGGCAACTCTTACCCATCTTCATAGTTTGGAAACTATGGAAAGAAAGGAACACAAGAATATTTCACTCCCAACCCTCTCCCCCCACCCTCCTCTGGAAAACAATCCTCTTGCACATCCAGGAAACTCTTCAGCTTCATCTGTGGACCTAGGCATATTTCCCCACTGACCCAAGTGAGCTCTCACTCCTTAACTCTTTGGGTTTCTCGTTTTCACATTCCACCCCTCCTCAACAGCCTTGCCTAATTTCAAAATCCCTCAGTCCCTCTAAGTGGTCCACCCCCCCGGCCTGGCTTCCATAAAATCAACTTTGATGGAACATCAAAAGGAAATCCAGGTCGCTCTGGCTATGGAGCAGTCATAAGAAACTGCTTGGGCCAAATTCAAAGCCTCACTAGAAACAATCTCGGATGTGACACCAACAATTCAGCATAAATTTAGGGTCTTCTCAAGGGAGTGCAAATGGCTCTAGATCAAAACCTCACCTGTCTGATCATTGAAGGAGACTCCAAAATCATAATCGACTTGGTTACAAAAATCCTGAATGGAAGAGATCAAGGGAAAATCACTCTCAGTTGGTGCCTCCTTAGCCCTCTTTATAGCTTCCATGCACTTCTCAGACCTGCTCTAACTCTCACCCCTTCACACATCCGGCAAAGTGCGAACAAAGTTGTAGACAGATTGGCCAATGCAGGGGTTGACTCAATGCAACAAATCATTCTCCATAACTCCAGGCAGTGACAAAGCTCACCCCTCTAGCTAAAATGCAAGAAGCTTTCCCAGCTAGATGGCCCAAACCCAGATGGGGTTTCATCCTCGATCACTGAGTAATTCTTCCAAGTTAGAAATGATGAGAAGCTCAGGAGAGAGGGAACTTGTCAGTGATAACACAGTTGCTAAACAACTGACAGAGGATTTTGGGAGTCTAGAGCATGGTGGGAGTTGTTCTCTAAAGTTGCGAAGTCGCGAAAAATGTGGGAGAATATGTACCGTTGCATCAACAGGTGCTCGAGATCGTCGATCTGGGCTCACTATTTTGATGCGCGATGTTTTTGGGACATCGCCTATCGGGCCTCTAGAGTACAAAGGAAGTTATCCTCCAAAGTTGTGAAGTCGTGAAACAGGTGAGAGAATCTGGATCGTTGGCTATACAGGTGCTCAGTATTGTCGATCTGGGCTCACTATTCCAATGCGAAATGATTTCAAGACATCATCTATCAAGTGTCCAGAGCACGAAGGTAGCTATCCTTGAGACTTGCAAAGTCGCGATATGCGAAGTTGCAAAAAAGGGGAGAGAATATGGACCATTGGCTACAGAGGTGCTCTGAATCGTTGATCTGGTCCCACTAATCTGATGCAATAAGATCTCGGGAACTCAATAATTGGGAACTTGGAGCATGTAGGTCGTTGTCCTCCAAAGTCACGAAATCGCGAAATGAGAAATCACAAAGAGTGAGAGAAAATCGAGACTATTGGTAATCTGAACTATCAAGGTTATCTGAACCGTCAATCACAAGAGGATTTTGAGAATCCAACAATCAGGAATCTGAAGCATGGAGGGAGCAACTCTCCAAAGTCACGAAGTTGCGAGTTGCAAAATGCGAAAGAAGCTAAGGACCGTAGGCGATTGGCGATTCGCAATATCTCTTGGGGATGTGGGGAAAACCATAAAAAACATTGTAATCTGGTCACCAACAGCTCCACCTTCAGATGTTACTATTCTTAAGTATGTTGATAGGCTGCAGGTTTTGTAAGCTTTTAGTTGGTTTAATATAAGGATCAACTTTTATTTACAAAAAAAAAATATTGAGAAGCTCAGGAAAGAGGGCACCTGTCAGTGATAACACAGTTGCTAAACAACTGATAGAGGATTTCAGGAGTCTAGATCATGGTGGGAGTTGTTCTCTAAAGTTGTGAAGTCGCGAAAAGTGTGGGAGAATATGTACCGTTGGATCAACAGGTGCTCGAGACCGTCGATCTGGGCTCACTATTTCGATGCGTGATGTTTTTGGGACATCGCCTATCGAGCCTCTAGAGTACGAAGGAAGTTATCGTCCAAAGTTGTGAAGTCGTGAAACAGGTGAGAGAATCTAGATCGTTGGCTATACAGGGGCTCAATATTGTCGATCTGGGCCCACTGTTCCAATGCAAAATGATTTCAAGACATCATCTATCGAGTGTCCAGAGCATGAAGGTAGCTATCCTTGAGACTTGCAAAGTCGCGATATGTGAAGTTGCAAAAAGGTGGAGAGAATATGGACCATTAGCTATAGAGGTGCTCTGAATCGTTGATCTGGTCCCACTAATTTGATGCAATAAGATCTTGGGAACTCAACAATCGGGAACCCAGAGCATGTAGGTCGTTGTCCTCCAAAGTCACGAAATCTCGAAATGAGAAATCACAAAGAGTGAGAGAAAATCGAGACTATTGGTAATCTGAACTATCAAGGTTATCTGAATCGTCAATCACAAGAGGATTTCGGGAATCCAACAATCAGGAATCTGAAGCATGGAGGGAGCAACTCTCCAAAGTCGCGAAGTTGCGAGTTGCAAAATGTGAAAGAAGCTAAGGACCGCAGGCGATTGGCGATTCGCGATATCTCTTGGGGATGTGGGGAAAACCATAAAAAACATTGTAATCTGGTCACCAACAGCTCCACCTTCAGATGTTAGTATTCTTAAGTATGTTGATAGGCTGCAGGTTTTGTAAGCTTTTAGTTGGTTTAATATAAGGATCAACTTTTATTTACAAAAAAAAAATATTGAATCTAACATCTATCATAATTTTACAACAATCCTCTCTACCCCCATAAAAAAAGTTATCTATCGAAGTGTTGTGTAAAAAGAATAATAGAATTTTCAACCCTTTGTATGATAACGAGTGTAAAATTTCTATAAAATCCATTAGGGATGCCTCTAAAGAGTCCTTGAAATATGATAATATTAATATATACAAAGCCCTAATTAAAAGGAAAAGAAAAACACTACATAAATAGAAATTAAGAGAATTTTTTGCACTTTTCTAAGCTAGATCTAATTAAATTTTGGAGGTAAAATTTGACTTGTAAAACTAAAGAAAATTTTATGATTTCACTGACAGACTAGAATTCCTACCTTAAAAAACTTTATGAATCTCGTAATGTGCTAGAAAAAATTCCAAAAGTTTCCACAGAAGATGATGTGTTTTATATAGAAGACATAAAGTTTGGGGTTAAGCGACTTGCAAATGGGAAATTGAGGGCTACCAAGTTAAAATATTAAAAATTGGAGGGCCTATTTTGATCCGTTGCATACATAATCTTTTCAATTTAGCAGTCAAACAGGGCTTCCCTAAACCTTAGACTCAAAGCCTCATTGTATCTATTTTTAAAAGTGGGGATAAAATAAATCCCTCTAGTTATAGGACCATTACGATTAGCCCCATTTTAGCTAAGCTATATAGATGTATTTTGGAAAAGAAGATAAACATATGGATAGAAAGCCACAAAAAAAGAGATGAAGGTCAAGTTGATTTTAGAGGTTATCATTCAATTATGGACCACCTTATCATGATTAGGATAATTTTAGAGGAGTGTCACAACAATAAAACCAATCTCCTTTGTTGTTGTGTTGACTTTAGGAAATATTTTGAAATCGTTCCTAGGACCAACCTTTGGAATATGTTAGAAGAGATAAAAAATCCCTCAGGGCTAACAATTACTGCAATAAGGTTGTATGATAACATTATTGTTGAGTTTAGGAGAACTGAGGGTTGTTCAAAAGAAATGAACTACGATATAAGAGTCAATCAAGGTTGTCCCCTATGCCCTACCCTTTTTGGAATTTACATTGACAAGTCAGAATATTGTTTGGAAGTCGCAGGTTGTGGTTGACCAACTCTTGCTATTATAGTAAGCATCCTTCTTCAATATGCTAATGATGTTATTCTTATGCAAAGGAACACTTATGACCATAGTAAGCATATTAGAGTCCTCGAGGAATTCTACTCTAGTATAGGTATGATTGTGAACTCTTACAAAATGAAGGATATGATCATTAAATCCAACAAGATCACCTATGATACTTTTTATATGAAAACAATATATTGGAAGAAGTTCCTTTGTATAGGTATCTTGGAATTGATATTGATCACAAGATCAATTGGAATTATAGCATTAAGAAAATGATAAATGGAGAGTGGAAAACTTATTATTGACTTGAAAATAATTGTAAATTAGTAGATCTTTGGGTATGGGATAAGAAAAATCTCCTCTTTGAGACTTTTTTCATTCCTGTTAACTTATATGGATATGAAGTTTTGGGATGCAGTATATCTCGAGAATCGTGGAGAAAGAGATACAACATATCCAAAAGAATTTTATAACTTATGATCTCAAAATTAAAGGAAATACATTGTATCATATCCTCCTCATCGAAGCAAGTATTTCCCCCATTGAGAGCACAACTATGATTAAGTACTTAATGTACAAGAACAAGAAAAACAACATGGATGAAAAGAGTCTCCCCAAAATTGCTTCAAGCTCTAGCCAAAATCACCAACGACTCAAGCAGGGATGGCATAATGATGTCAATTCTTGGATAAATCATTAGGGAATAAAAGAAGAAGTTATTATGTAGAATACCGATGATATTAAAAATATTGTACAAACTAAATTTAAGGAGAATTTGAAATCAATATTTCTAAAATAAGAACTAATTCTCGTGAGCTGCATAGTGAAACTTGGCCTTGGGCAATTCTCAAAACACCATGGCACTAAAGATTCTATCACCTTTGTGACACCAAGAGGGTTGAAGATGAAAATTACTTTCTCCTTCTTATACCCAAATTAGATCTCAATTTCAAAATATTTGTCACAATACTGACCTTCCTATTCTTCTAAGTCATCAAAATTTTAGTGATCTTGAAACACTTTTCTTAAAAAATTTCAAACATAAAAGTAACATTTTAATAAAATTCAAATAATTTATTAATAACATTAAAAAATAATATAATTATTAAAAACCTATTTAAAGTGATAATACTTTTAAAAAATTACTAAATAAGATATTTCTTAAGACTCCATATTGTTTGTATTACTAAATTTGACATTCGTTAGGATTCAACATTACTGGTAATTTCAATAATTTTACAATTAAAAAATTATTCAATCTTATTTATTATTAAATTTGTTTTTACTTTTTATTTTTTCTCTTTACTATCAAATTAATAAAATCAAAATATTATAAATTATAATATTTTTCACTTATTTCAAGTGTAAAGAAAAAAATAAACATTGCTAAGATAAGAACAAATTCTCACCCCTATAACCCTATTAGATCTCATTTTCAAAATATTTGTCACACTATCAACCTTCCTAACCTCTTAACTCAACAAAAGTAAAGTGATCTTGGAAAACTTCTTTTAATGTTTTTCGAGCACAGAAACAAAATTCTAAAAGATCGCAAGTACTCACTTACCCTCTTAAGGTCAGATAAACCAACTCGGTCTCATAGTGGAGATTAATCATCATCATCATCATGGTGATCTTGGAAAACTTCTCTTAATGTTTTTCCAACACAGAAACAAAATTCTTAAAAATCCCAAGTTATCACTTAATCATCATCATCATCATCATCATTATATATATATATTATTTTGAAAATTTAATTATTTCTTTACATTTTAATAAATTTATATATATAAATTATTATCAAAATTTAAATTTATAATATTCTTCCATAGAATTTGATTTATTTTAAATTAACATATCTATTTTTATGAGATTTTTAATTTCTCCTTATCCGAATAAGTTGAACTGTTGAGATCATGAACTACACTGAACTTTGAATCTCTGCTCAGTGGGTTCTCAATCTCTCCTCAATTAAACCGAATTGTTAGAATTAACACGATCTCTCTCAAACAAGTAAAACTGACTTATCTACGGTCTCTTTCAGACAAGTCAGAAAAAAACGACTAATCTCCAAACTGTCTGAAACTTGAGGGATACAGTGAACGTGAAATTCGCTCCATGGCCATGACTGTACGCTGGCTTTGTCATGTGGAAGCTTTGTCATTGCCTTAATTTTGCCAGCCGATGATTAGAATGACAAGACCAACGGTAAGGACAAACATGAGTCTTTCACCAATCCTTGACAGCCATTTGACGTCCCAAGATTCTTAATGCTCATCCAGTACAAAATGCAACGTTCACACCATACATTTTCGCAGGCCCACCAGCTCCGCTTTCGCTTTGGCTCTTTGTGCTAAATGTCAATATGTTCGGCCTGCTTTTCTCCTCACTCACTACATGCCATGTACAGATTTTGAAATAAGGAAGGCCAGACGTCTTTATCTCCAACCAAATCAAACAAAGACAGTTGAAATGCACATCTAACCACCCGTTTAAATATTCCATTTTTTGGATTTTTCTATGATCACCATTCAAATTCAATTATGTAATTCAAATTCGATTAGGTATTTTTTTAGTGAAATATCAGTTTTTCAATACTTAAATTAGATTTTTTATACATAAATGGATTCAATTCTCAACATCTCTGAAAAATATTTATTATGTTCATATTATGGAATCTCAACAACTTATATAAACAAATTGAAACCTTATACTTATCATACATATAACATTTTCAAATAAAAAGTTATGTAAGAAAAACAAATTATTTTTATACATCAAACTTTTGTTATAAAGACTCAGGAAAACAAATTTATCATAAACAACTAGATTTCTACTCTTGGAGTGAAGTGGGAACAAAAGTTTGTCACAGAAAGGGGAAATGACATAGACGTTATGAATAATTGGTAGAGCCATATACCGAATGTATTGGAGTCTACTATGTGATCCAAGAGTTCATACTTAATGCAATGCAGTGGAGTGGGAAGGTTAGGAGAATCAATCGTAGTGATTCAAGAGTTTATATGTAATGTAATGCAGTGAAGTGGCAAGGCTAAGAGAATGAAATAATTGTGACACAGGAGAATCCAAATTTTCTCAACACAAATAAATCATTTATGTATTATTTATTTTTTAGTTTATTTGTAACTTAATGTGTAACTAGATACTTAGTTTTGTTAAGTTAATGTATAATTTTAGAAAGTTATTAAAATGTTGTTATAAAATAAATATTAAATTTATAAATTTATCATTTAAAATTATGTTTGAATATTTTTATAAATTATAGTATAATTATTAATCTTCTTTTTTATTATTTGTAATATTGATATTTTATTATGTATAATATTGACAAAACAAAAGTTATAATCTTTAAATCGAATAGGATCACATATGATACTTTCGTATATGACAATAATAATTTGGAGGAAGTGATTTCATACAAATATCTTGGTATCAGTATTCACTACAAACTCTACTTGAATTATAGCATTGACAAAATGATAAATGGAGGGTGGAAAGTTTATTATGAGCTTGAAAACAATTGTAAATCAATACTTCTTTGGATATGGGATAAGAAAAAACTCCTCTTTGAGATTCTTGTTACTAGTGTAACAAGAATAAATGAAATAAGCCCTATCCTATCCTCCTCTTACATACAAGCCTTTCCCCCATTGAGAGCACGACTATGACTAGATACCTAATGTATAAGAACAAGTTAAACAACATGGAAGAAAAGAGGCTTCCTAAAATTGCTTCAAACTCCAACCATAAACACCTTCTAGTCAAGTGGGGATGGAATAAAAATGCCCCGTGAATACTGGAAGAGACTATTTTGTAGAATAAGGATACTATTAAAAATATTATTAAGTCAAAATTTAAGGAGAAACCTCTATTTTGACAACTGTAAAGAAAAAAATAAACATTGTTAAAATAAGAACAAATTCTCATGAGCTCCATGGTGAAATGGACCTTTGTCAATTCCCACCATGGGAGAAAAGAATCTGTCACCTTTGTGGCACTAAGAGGGTTGAAGATGAAAAACACTTTCTCTTAGATTGTCTAGCCTATACCCACATTATATTTCAATTTCAAAATAGTTGTCACACTATCAGCTTTCCTAGCCTTTTAACTCAACAAAACTATAATGATTTTGAAAGCACATAAACAAAATTCTAAAGAATTATAAGTAATCTCTTACTTTCTTAAAATAAAGTTAATCATCATTCATTATTTTTAATTTTTTTATAATAAAATAATGTAAAAATTAATATTAAATTTTAATCAATTATACATTTACTTTTTTAATAATAAAATAAAAAATAAAAAATAAATAAATAATAAAAAATTTAAAATCTTAATGTATTCCATATTTATTTAAAAAAAATAAAAACATTAAAATTATGATGTCTTCAATATTTATTTTGAGAAAAGAGTAATAAGGAAATTGAAATATGCATACTATCAATGATCTTTTGTTACTTTGTTTAGGTTTGTTTTGAGAATCTATAGACAACCATTATCAAGGCGTTTAGTTCAAGACTTGTTATGGTAGGGTCTCCATATATCATAAAAATATTGACGTTGAGGTTTATTCAATTTTAGACAGAATTTACATTATATATTTAGTAATCACAATTCAAGGTAGATTCTATATAAATGATGAGATTTTATATAAATGATGAATATTGTAGATTTTATTTGAGAATATATAATAATAATAATTGATTTTTTAGGTTATTAAATTAGTGTATGGGACCCTTTGTTTGTGGGATAAGAAACCTCCTTAGTCAAGTAATTTAATTACTAAATTTTATGGAAGTATACATACTTTATCTCTTTGAATTTGAACTTATAACCTTTTAAAAAGAAAAACATGTTCTTAACCATTAAACCCAAATTAAAAAATTTAAAATTTATTTTATTTTAAAAGAAAAAAAAATTGTAATAAATTCATTATAAAAAAAAACAACAAAATTTCTAAATTCTAACATCAATTTTTTAAAATTAAAATAATTTTTTTTTTAAATTTATTATAACATAAAATTTGTATAATAAAATATTTATATTTTTACAAATTATCAAAATCACTAATATTAGAAACGATATAATGTACTTATAACACTATAACACTCAATATTAATTCCTTTTTTTTTAATATAACATAAATTATATATTATTTTTTTCTATTATTATTGTTGTGAGGGGGTTAAGTATGAGAATTTTTCATATAATGTAAAGCATTAAAATAATAATAATAAATAAAAAATATTAATTCTGGATCTATCTATCAGGAGTGGAGAGGGATCAAATCTCTAAAAATGCAAACCTTTTATAGAATACAAAATTTGAGAAAATGTTAAAGATTTACACTTCTAAAGATTTGATCCCAGATCTAGAATTAAAATGAATCTAACTAATAAATTTTATTATAAATTTTTTATTTTATAATGTTAATTTTTTTATTAAATTATTTGTAATAAAAATTATTAATTTTTTTTTATTTTCAGAATTTTAAATATATTTTGATTTTCATTTAAATTTAAAATTATTATAAATTTTTTATTTTATAATGTTAATTTTTTTTTAATAATAATAATAATAATAATAATAATAATACAGAAGTATACATACCCTACCCCGTCTTAAGAAGAAACACACTTTCTTAACCATTAAATTATTTGTAATAAAAACTAATAATTTCTAAATATAATATATTAATTTTCTTTTATTTTCCTAATATTAAATATACTTTGATTTTGATTTAAATTTAAAATTAATAACACAATAATATTTTGAATAATTTTTTCTTGTAAGTTAAAAATCCACATCTTTAATTCCTTTTTCAAACCTTTAATGAATTTTATTAGTATTGAATGTAAATAACGATAAAGAGGTTACTCTAAATTTTAGAAGTTCAACCTTTTAAATTAAGATTGAATAAGGTTGAATAAGGTACAGTGTTTTTAATATGTTAATAATATTATTAATCAAAAGTATTTTTAAATTGATTAAATCTTTTTCCAAATTTATATAAGATAATTAATATATATATATATATATATATATATATATATATATATATATATATATATATATAATTTTAATTAAAAAATAAAATAATAAAAAGATATGTAATAATAATTACATAGATTTTTTTAATTATTTTTTCAAACTCAATAAAACCAAATTTGTATTTAATTTTTTGGTTTATATAAATAATTTAAAAACTTTATATGTTTCAAAAATTGAAAACGCTAAAAGGAAAATTATATTATTAATTTTTGAATTAAAATATCTAGTAAAATAAATTTAAAAATTAAATATATTTAATGATAAAAAAAAAATTATATTTAAAAAAAAAAATTAAAATTAAACATACTTCCTGAATAAACAATTTCAAGAATAATCCTTTTTCAGTTGAATAAATAATTTCAAGAATAATCCTTTTTCAATTGAAAATTAAAAAAGTTAAAATTTTAAATACTTATTATATTATAATGGAAAACACAGGTAAGATGATGAAATCAAATATAATAAGATGAATTTAAGCATAGAAAACAAAGGTAAGATTATGAAATCAAAGTTATGCACATCATAACCTTACTTTAAATACAGTCGGAATAAAATTGCAGGATGTCTACTGTCCTGAAAATGCGTTTATTTTCCTTGTCACATATCTTCCCAAAACGCTACGCACACCCAAAAGGAAAATAAGCTGTGGAGAGGGCGTGGATCGCTCCCCTTCCCGAGCAACGGAGAATGGAGGCACCACACCCTGTAAAACCCTAGATAGAACCTGAGCAACGGAGAATGGAGGCACCACACCCTGTAAAACCCTAGATAGAACCTGAGCAACGGAGAATGAAGGCACCACACCCTGTTATCTTCATTCATCAGCTAGACGACAATATTACTCCCACAGCATCATAGTGCCCTGCTGTTGCAGACTGCAAAACAAGTTAGAGCAAATATCCTCAGCTTGATTAACCCTGCTTTGATTCACCTGTACTTTTGGCTGGCAGTGCCATACATGGCCTGGTGGATGCGTTTTTAAGCCACCACCCGCTACTTGTTCTCTGACTGAATATCCTTCCAGGTGTATTGGGGAGGAATTATTAGCAGCAGTGATGAGGGAAACCGGCGATGCGGGACTTTCGACTGTTCGTGTGCTGTGGATATTAAAAACAGGACTCGCAGCTTCGCTGATAATGCTATAACGCTCACCTTCCTTGCTTCTTGTCGGATAAATATGTCGCAATGGATCTGAGCATTTTATAGGAGTTTCCATCTTCACTGATAACTCAGTAGGAGAATTAGTTGGCTGAAGGACTGAATTCGCTGGTTTTTGGTGGGATTCGATATTGAAACCCTGAGCCTTGCTGTTGTCGTGTATTTCCTCTAGTTTCCTGTTCAGCCGCTGCACCTAGAATGGATACCCAAGATTAATTTAGTAGCTAAATATTGCTCAATATTAGCAGCGAGTGCCGCCATATCTTTCCTTGATGTTATTTGCAGCAGAGTTATCAGTATCTCCCATCAGATCGGGAGACAAGTGTAGCGTAAAATATTCAATTTAAATCATTAAATATGTAAGAAGATCTCAAAACAAGATCAAAAACGTATTTTCTCGTAAGCGAGGGATTAGATTGGATTGGTACCTTAGCTTTGAATTGATCGTTTTCTTCAAGCAGGATGTTATATTTGCTTTTGAGAACGCGGTATTCTTGATTGAGAATATCGAAGTCTCTCTCCAGCTGCTTGGTTTTGCTCCTGGCTCGCCGATTCTGAAACCATACAGCTATTTGTCTAGGCTGCAGACCTAGCGCCTTTGCCAGCAGCATTTTCCTCTCGAGGTCCAGCTTGTTTCCCTGTTCGAAACTTTTCTCTAGCGTCTTTACTTGCTCCATTGTTAGTCTTCTCTTCTTCTCTCCAAAATGTAGGCACTCATCCGAGCCATCCTCCTCCTCCCAAGTATCATGTTCAGACAGGTCCAGGGCTCCTGAGTTGGAAGAAAAACCCATTGATCTTTTCCGAGTATTTTCATATTCATACAGTCTTATAGAACCAGCAACTGCAGTGCATCAATATTGCCATCAAATAACTTTGAACAACCTTAGGAATATCTATAAACATTTATATACATGCCTATATATACCCTGCATATACGTTTGTGTATATTTGCATCTGATCAGAACTAGACACTAAAGAAAGCGCAGATTCTGCATACCTTGGAGCCCGACAGATGTGGAAGAAGACATAGCTTTTGCAGAGTGACCCTTAGTGGTCATACTGGTATTTGAAGACATGTTTTTCCATTAGAACACATGGAATCGCTCAGCGGAAATGCTTTTACATAATACCCAAGCACGAGCTGGGCAGAGACAAATTAAAATAATTAAGCACAGTTTGTGGATTCCATTGTGCTTTAACGCCCGAGAGCAACAATAGCAGAACAGTTTACAGATCCGGAACTGGTTCTGTTCGATTAGGAAGCCTGTGCTCTGTAGGAAGGGCTACTGTAGCAAGAGGTGTGGGAAGCAATTCGGGCGCTCTTGCAACAAGCGGATGAAGGTGCACTCTATAGCTACTTGGGGCTGTTGAGGGAAGAGATGTTTTATGTAAGGTAGGGAAGGAGGATACCTAATTTTCTGTGAAGGAATTCGGGTGCTATTGCGACAACGGGATTAAGATGATCTCAAGCGGATCATAGTGCACTCTATATCTGTTGGTGGAAAAGATGTGTGATAGCTGTTCGGGTAAGGAAGGAGGATAACCGGTAAATTGATTGTATTTTTTTGTCGGTGTGTTAAATTGATTGTATATTTTGTCGGTGTGGTTAAATTAAGAGGAAATTAGATAAATGGAACAACATTGTTTTTTAAATGAAATTGAGTCAAAATGTAGTAATGGTTTTATATAACTAGTAAAAGTGATTGATATGGGTAGATATGATACATTTTTAGTTTCTTTATCAACCATTTTTATTAATTGAATTAGATATACAATATTTTCTTAAAAAATTAAATTAAATATACAATATTTTCTTAAAAAATTAAATTTTAATATTTTACTTAAATATTAAAATATTTTACTTATTATTATTAAATATTAAATATTATTAAATATTTTACTTATTATTATTAATTTTAATATTTTTTTAGGAGTAGAGTTTTTAATCATTAATATGCTTTATTTTTAGGAAAATGTCTGTGCATTAGTAAGAGGTTGAGCTAGGGTTTCAGGACTAGGGTATTTAACTCATAGTGTTGCCTCCTAAGGATCGAGTCGAGGTAGGTTAGGGCTGCTATCATGTCCCATGCGTGTTTCCCCTCCCCTCTCCTCTCCTTTGCATGTCGATTTTAGAGTATAAGAAGGTTGGTTGTTGATCCAAACCCCATTTATATGTGGACAAGGGCACACCCAACTTAAGGTAGCTCATATATATACACACACATACATACGGGTGAGTCCACAAAGTTGTTGAAGTTGTTATGGGGTGAGCAAAAACATGCACTTGCAGGAATGCGTGCTCGTTCAACGTGCACGCGTTCTTGATTTGATAGGTTTGGAAAACCCCAAACCTCCACTTAGCAAGCCACATTGGCATGTTCTCAAGAATGTGCATACGTTCCTGAAAAACATGTGTACAAGAACGTGTGCATGTTCTTAAAAAAAATGAAATAAAAATAACACGTGGACGAATTCCTAAAATGCATGTGTACGCGCACATTATTAGGAACAGGTATGTGCGTGTGTTCCTGTTAACATGAAATATCTCTCTATCACCCCCTCTCTCTCTCAACCCTCTGGCCCCCACTCTCTTTCTCTCTCTCTCTCTCTCGCTCTCTCCCTCTTTCTCTCCTCCCCCTCTCCCCCTCCTTCCCTCTCTCCCTGTTTTCCACTCTCTCCCCAATCTCTATCTTTCTCTCCCAATTTCTCTTCCATTCCATCATTCTCTCTCACTCGCT